>OZ005660.1:249804203-250006062 GCA_963930645.1 Salticus scenicus
TATATATATATATATATATATATATATATATATCGTAAAAGTGTGAAGGTATACGTGCACTGCGCACACATATTCCTTCTGAAGTCAAATTTTTATTCTTAATAAAATAAAATTAAAAAAATCATTTCTCATCATGTACAAAGTCGGACCGGGTCCCCATCTTTCGAATAATGTATTAAAAATAATTTAATGATGATTAGAAATTGTAATATTGAAATTTGAAAATGTTACAGCGCCATCTGGCGGTAGAAATTTCTGTAATCTACTGTTCAATTCCAAATCAATAATGCTTTCTAATGATATATTCCTTATGAAATTATTTTAATTAGTAGCTTAGAAACAAAAGAAAACTGATTCAGGACACCTCAAAATGTGTAAATCGGGTGAAATCTCGAATCCCATTTTCGATAATATAAAAGTACTTAAAAATGTCTTTCGAATGATGTATTAAAAATAATTTAATCGTAATTATAATTTGAAATACGCGTATTAGAATAAAATTTAATTTGCTATTAAAATGTAAATTTTTTGCTTATTCTTAGAAATCAGTGAAATTTGAACAGCAACTTAGTGTTGTGATGAAAACTCTGCATAATAAGTCTTTTGTGCGACAAAGGAAAATTGAAGAATATTGAAATTTTCAATTTTTATTCCCAATACAAAAAACGTGACCTCATTAAATACCAGATGTTTTTTCCTTTCTATTCAAGACTGCAGACGATCGTCTGCAGTGTTAAAATGCTTGTGATTTCTTGCCACCGGTTTTTTTTTAGTTTGGTTAATTTAAAAAAATATAATTGTCCGTTCGATAAGCCGTTTAAACCATCGGATTGATAAAAATCGGCCCTTTCATTTGATACCATATTTGTAACGATACGACTGATATTTCTAATTTATTTTCCACTTTTTCCGTTAGAGTGTCTCTTTTTAAGCAAATAGCCATGAATTTTCAGTCATTTTTCGATCGACATAGCTCAACATTTTAATTAATATCTCCGCTAATTACGGTCGCATCGCTCAGCGAATTATCGCGATGTCGAGATGAAGAAATTCTGCGTCTGTCGACACCGGTTTCGAGGCGCTGTGACCATTAGCGCTGGAGCTTTAGCGGGCACAAAGCATTTCTCACAGTCAGACAGACAGATGCGCACAGATTTTCATAATATAAGGAGATTATGAATAATAAAAGTATTAGTTTTAGTTTTTATACAGAAGTTTTTTTTAAGTGAATTGTTATTCGAAAGTTGCAGACAAAAACTGTCCGCAGACCGCTTTTCTGTGTCCGCAACTATGTCGCGGTGTTTCTGCCACTGGGTCGAAATCCATCGTTTCATGTCTTATTAACAAAATTTACCTTTATCATGGCTAATTGCTCAAATAAGCGATTGTTTCTCTTTTTCTCTAAATAAAGATAGGGAAATATTTTCACTGCTATAATGGACGAAATTCGTGCTATTTCTGAAAAGTGATATCACAGGTGTTAAATACATATATTGAGTCAAAAATCAGCAAGATTTCTGACTTTTTTTGCCGTATGTTTTCTGATTACATAATTTTTGCATCTGATTACCGAAATGTATGCAATTTTCTCATCTTTTGAAATACTGAATCAGTTCAAGTTGGACATTGAACTTATCATACAAATATCTTGGATGAATTTTGTTCCAACATTTACCTAGTTTCCAAGTTGCAGCCACTTGAAATCAGGCTGCTACTTGAAAATGTGCCACCACGATAACTTTTAGAATACTAAACTGGTTCAGATCAAAGTTGGGGAGTGAACTTAATACAATTCAATTCAATTCAAATATCTTGGATAAGTTTGCTAGGCAACTTGCTCTACCATTTTGTTTCCAAGTGGCGGCCACTTAAAATTTTTTTATTAGAATGGGGCGTACTTTATTCTCATCGAGATCATCTCGAGATCGAGAGTGACGTCTTTCGTTATTGTCTAGAAACGATACTTCAATAACGAAGTGTGCAGGAATTGGTACTTTATTCCTCTCGTCCGATAAGTGAAATCGAGATGATATTCGTCAGTGAATCGACAGTAAGTCCCTCCCTTCGAAATGACATAACAACGAAGGAGGGGTTACTTTTAGCTTCATCTCCGCATTTTTTAACCAATGAAAAAATAAAAAACTATTTTCTGAGATTCATAGCGAACGTTAACTGTAATCGGCTTCGGATCGCACATGCGGTCTGTTTGTTTGTTGTCGAATTGTTTACAAACAAATTGCATGCGTTTATTATTTTAATGATAATAGTACTCTCCTTCTAAAAAAATGAAAACATTATTTATGTAATGGGATTGGTGGTTTCTAGATGTACAAATTATAGAATAGATGCAACCGAATTTTAAACCTTTTCAGATACTCATTTTCTTTGTATTTAACATATTAAAGTATTTATATTTTTAATATAAGATGTAATTTTTTGTGTGTGAGTGTGTTCAGTCTTTATTACATTTTAGCAATGCCATTGAGCCTATTTTAAAGCATGAAGCATGCAAATTTTCTTTCATTTAAATGCAAGAAGCAAATGTACTTAAAGTGACTGCAAGAAGAAAATTTATTTAAACTTTGTCAGTCTCAATAGAAACAATAAATTGTAAACAGGAATTCTTTCTCTAATACTTTTTTTTAATGATCATTAGTTGATTATGAATGTATCGTTAAGTTATCTTAATTTACCTATTGCACTTTTATTACGTAGAAATTGCTTAATAACATCAATACTTTAAATTAGCCATATTAAAGAAAATATAGTAATGGAGGTAAGTTTTAAAAATTAATTAAAAAATTAAATTTATTAGAGCTAGTATATTTAATTGTTCTTATAATTGAACTTAAGTCATCAAAGGATAATTTTATTTGGTAAAAAATAATTATTTTTGATCGATGTAGTATTCAGTGGCATTAAATCTTCTGTTACTCTGGTTATTGCTGCATTTAAAAAAATACTTTACTATATATGTATGTATGTAAATACAGTCAAACCTCATTAACATGAACATTGTTAATATGATTTACTTTTAACATGAAGTGTTTCCACAATCCTCATCAAAATGAATGTTAGTTTCTGATACCATGAACAATTCGAACAATTCATATACTCAAAGTGTACACAAGTACCTATTACTAATTAATGGAGCACAAAATTTTGTTTGAGATAGAGTTATTCAGTAATATTTTTTCTTGTACACGAAGCATACAGACATGTCTATTACTTTTAATAAAAAAGCACCACAAAACTGCTGTTGTAAAAAATGTTACTTACAAATTTTGAATAAACACCATATAAAATGCAATAAACTCGCAACTTATTCAAAGTTTGTAAGTAATATGTCTATTACTTATTCCTGCGATTGGTAATTTTGAGCCAGTACATATGTGATTTTGAGTTTTAATTTTTTTTATTTGTGACAATTATAATTCCATACTTATTCAGTATTTATTTTTTTTTATGGAAATTTTCTTTTATATATGTATTGCTTCTGATCAAATTGCTTTTCTTCGATGTGTTTTCTTGTTTGGTTATATCACTGAGAAGCTCCCTTTTCTATGCTGCCAGTGGAGGGTTACTATTCGGAATGGTGCCATCCTGGTGAATTCCAGAAAGTAATGAAATAGAAAAGGAAAAATATAATATGATAGGGATGCACCGAATATTCGGTATTCGGCCAAATCAAACTATTCGACTAGCCGGCTAGTTAGAACGCACAAAAATTCAAAAAATAATAATAATAATAATAATATTAATTTGAAAAAAAAATTACCATTTTTAATTAAGATTTTCAGAGTAATTAAGAAATATAATAACTACAGAACTTTGGATAAACACCATAAAATGCAATAAACTCGCAACAATTGTTTTGGGTCAAAATAACACACTTCGTCAAACGAACAAAGTAGGCACGAGTGCTGCAGTCAAAGTGGCTACGCGCCGTTGCCACTTTGTTCGCCTGACGAAGGGTCATGTGTTATTTCGACCCAAAACAATTGTTGCAAGTTTATTGCCTTTTATGGTGTTTATCCAAAGTTCTGTAGTTATTACTTTAAAACGTCAGTTCTGTGGTGCTTTATTATTATAATTATGAAACAGTTTATATTTAAAAGAAAACAATTATTTCATCTAATTTCAAGTAACATTAAAGAAAATTATTAGTTACATTAATCTTAACAATTAATAATATCTAACAAAAGTTGTCTTTATCAATAACAGTATAACGATACGTTTCTAAGTTGAGTTAAGAAAGAACGTACATAATTCACATGATGTTACAAGTTACAATCTAGGAAACTTGAAGAGATCAAACACAGGTCGGATCTATATCTGGCAAGTAAAATGACACAAGTCATAAATTAGCAGTTTTTAACTTGTCACTAAAAAATGTATATGAAGTGCCCCAACAGGCACGAAGAGTATCGCATCCCTATCTCACAATTTATTCACATGAGAGTGAGAGGCATTTACAACAGTTTTGATATAGGTTATCCAGTACGTTGTTACTTTTAAATTGATTTTTCTCAAATGCTGCGTTTCTGTTTTTTACTTTCTCTTACCCATAGGGTCGAGAAAGTATTGTTTTAAGGTCAAATTTTTATTATATTTACATGATCTGAGGTCCCCTGAATACGAAAATCATGTTTTTAGCGAATGGTCTGTGTGTCTGTCTGTTATCAGCATATTTCAAGAACAAATAGTAGCAGAAATTCCAAACTCGGTATTCTAAATGTGTATTATATAGGGAGGCTAAAGTAAGCTTTTCGTTGAGATGAAGGAAATGGTTCGTGTACAGGGACACTCAAAATATTCAAATGCATTGCGTCTATGGGGGAAATTGCAGGCAAGTAGAGTCTATAGGTGCAGTCTATAGATGTTAAACCTATAAACTGCACTAAACCAAATGAAACGAATATATATTTGGAAGGGGGGGGGGGAGTCCTCCCTCGAGGGAAGTAATTTTTCATGATGGGTATCTTTCAAAAGAGCTCGCCAATACCTTTAAGAAGAATTGTTTAACTATCGATCTGTGATAATTTAAAATAAAGTTATCGACTTTTTTCATTTTTAACAAAAAATTTTTTTTAATGTAATATTGAGAATAAATTTTTACTTTCTCTTACCAGTAAGGTAGAGAAAGTATTTTTTTTTTTGGGTCAAATTTTCGAAAGTGAGATTTTGTTATATTTGCATGTTTTAAGGTCTCCTGAATACGAAAATCATGTTTTTAGCGGTTGATCTGTGTGTATGTGTCTGTCTGTTATCAGCATATCTCAAAAACAAATAATGGCAGAAAGTTTAAACTTGATATTCTAAATGTGTATCATATAAGGATGCTACACTAAACTTTTCATTAAGATCAAGCAAATGGTTTGTGTACAGGGACATTCAAAAGTATTCAAATACATTATGTCTTTGGAGGAAATTGCAGGTAAGTAGAGTTTAAAATCTATAGAGTGCACCAAACAAAATGAAACGTATATTTTTTGTAACAGAGATAGTCAACTGGGAAAAAAAAAATTGTGTATGTAGAAGCCTTGCCTCCCCCCCTCCGGGGGGGAAGTCCCCCCTCGAGGAGAGTAAATTTTCATGATGGGTATCTTTCAAAAGAGCCCGCAAATACCTTTAAAACGAATGGTTGAACCATCGATCTGCGATAATTTAAAATAAAGTTATCGATTTTTTCCATTTATAAAAAAAAAAAAGAAAATTTTTTTAATGTAATGTAATGTAATTAAGGATATATATATATATATATATATATATATATATATATATTTATTTTTTTTTTTATTTATTTATTTTTTTTTTTTTTTAATATTTAGTGTTATACTACTTCTCTAATATGGAAATCGTCGATAACTTTTTTAAATAATAATTTTAATAAATTATTTTTTTAAAACAGAACTATTTTTTAATAACTAAATCAAATTCTATTGAAATGCATGTGCATTAATGAAACGGGGGATTGAGGTGGGCGGTAGCCCCCCTTACACAGAACTAATTATCACATAAAACTGTTACGAAGATTGACTTGTTTAACATAGGTTTACAAAACAGTACTTGTTATCTTACCTCTTAATCTCCAACCTGTATTTGAGGGGCAAACATACAAACCGTGTTTTCTCCTTCGGATACAAATTTTCAGACAACACAAAGACTGATAAATTAAAAAATAACTAAACTTAAAAACTAATTTCCGTTTGTTTAAATGTATTACTAGATACTAGGACAATATGTAGACATATCTAGGAAGATATGTAGACATACTACTTTTATGTTAAGTTTAAAGAAAAATTACTAACTCAAGTTTTTATTTTTGGAGAAAACACGGTTTCAATGTTTGCTCCTCATTTATAGTATTAAATTTCAGGGTAAGAGAAAGTCGTGTGAGTGGCACACCAGATTATTTTATTTATATTTAGTGCGATACTACTTCTCTAATATGGAAATCGTCTGCATTATCATAAAAGATAATTTGTTTAAATAATAATTTTAATATATTATTTTTTAAAAACAGAATTATTTCTTAATAACCAAATTAAATTCTATATAAATGTAGGTGTATTAATGAAACGGGGTTTGACAGGGGCTAACGCCCCCTCACACAAAACTAATTATCATATAAAACTCTTCCGAAGCCTAATTTGAATTGTTTAACATAGGTTTACATAACAGTACTCGTTATCTAACTCTTAATCTCCAACCTGTATTTATAGTAATAAATTTTAGGGTAAGAGAAAGTTGTGTGAGTGACACACCAGATTATTCGTTTTAGAGTGGGTGCAAAAGAAAGCTTGCACGTTTATTAAGATTCCAGACAGTTAATAATTTTCTTTGACTGTGAGTCCAGCATTACACCACTACTTATGTTTGATAATATTTCCTAACATTTTTCTACATTTATATAAACCATAGGTTCTGAATATTAGTTTTTTGTAAAAAAATTTTTACTATTAAAAAAATAAAATATTACTAAATGTAAATGGTATTACTGAAAACGTTTACAAAAAATTAGCTGATTGACACTTGAATATAAATAAATTAGCCAGCCGATTATTCGGTATTCGGCCGAATAGTTACTATTCGATTTGAAAAATATTCGGTCAAAACTGCTATCCAGTGCATCCCTAATATGAATACTTTTTTTCAAATTTTTTTTTTTTTTTGAGGTGCTTGCATATTATCCTCATGCCACTAAACAATCGCCAATTTTTAAATATAAATAATGTGGTAAATTTATAATTAACTAGCAGGCTTTGCCCGCATCGCTGGTCATTATATTGAAATTAATTCTCAAAATACCCTATCATTAATTATAATAATTAAAAAAAAAAAAATTCTTAGAAATCAGTCAAAATCCAAGTTAAAGTTCTCGCTACCTTCGGTAGCAGTTTTCCTGCTCGCCACACTTCACAAAATCCTTTTACAGTGCATGTTGCATACACATACCTAACTGACACATTAAAAAAATCGGGATTCTGAGATTATTTAAAGCAGAGTTATGTTTTAAAATGTGTTTTTTAGCTAACCTCCTCACCCCGCTCTTAACCCTTTGCGGCGCAAGACAATTTAGAACATTTAAATTATACTGCCACCGGAATTCATGAACTAAATTAAACTAAAAGAAATTTTAAACTTTAAGGTTTAAAAAACCGGCCTTTTCTGATATGTTATAAACGTGAATTTTTTCTAAAATATTTCCGGGATGAATTTTTGCAGCTGGATCTTAAATTTTGCGTCCTCGTGGCGAGGACACCGCGCGTTAAGGGGTTAAAGGAAAGGAGGAGGGAATTTCGCAAAATATCTTTGTATTATGAGTTAAATACATATAACTGACCCACACATTGAAAATCTTCCTAAGATAATTTACTGCAGAATTACACATTTGTGTTACATGTTATTGTGTTACACAATACATGTTTTCCCCCTGCCCCTCAGGGGAGGTAGGGTAGAGTTTCACAAAATCACTTTGTAGTGTGTGTTGAATACGCATATACAGTCCACACATCAAAAATTGCTATTCTAAAATTATTTGGATCAGAGTTAGGCATGGAAACATGTTTTTACTCCCTCCCCCCAACCCTTAAGGGGGGATAGCATGGCATTTCAAATAATCCCTTTCCATTTTGTGTGTTTGAGTATGCATAACCAATCGATATATAAAAAAAATCGCCTACCTGAGATAATTTAGAGCAGAAATACTCTTTAAAGCGTGTTTTTCCCCCATTCCTCGCCCTTAAAGGGGGGGAGGGGAATTTTCACAAAATCCTTGTATAGTGCGTGTTGGGAACATATAACCAGCCAGCACATAAAAAATCGCCTAAGATAGTTTGAAACAGAGTTTCGCATGGAAACATGATTCCCCCACCCCACCCCCTAGGCGAATAAGGTGGAATTTTGCAAAATCCCTTTATAGTGTGTGTCTTGTTGATTATGCATAACCAATTGACATATCAACAAATCGTTATCCTGAGATAATTTGGAGCAGAATTACTCTTATATTCGTGTTTTACCTCCTCCCTCCTTTAAAGGGGGGGAGGGAGAAATTTCATAAAATCCCTTTACTGTTCGTGTTGTGGAGGCATAAACAACCCACATATAAAATTTAATTTTGCTGAGATAATTTTAAGCAATGTATACTTGGAAACGGGTTTATCGCCCCTTACGCAAAATTTCATTACAATGGGTGTTGGGAACACATAAATAAGCCGGACACTAAAACTTGTAACCTCAGCTCCTATAGATTTCCCCTGATGAATTCAGCGCTAAAATGTGGCTTCAATTTGTCCCCTCATAACTACCCCCCAAAATCGCAAAAACACAAAAATGAGTTTTTGGAAATATCCTCAAGAAGGTTCTTGGCGGTTTTCTATATATTTGTGCTATTATTGGTAGAGTTTTACTCGAAAATCCGTATTTTTCTAAATTTGCCTCCGAAAATTGTTTTCACACCCACCCTTAAAAATCCAAAATCGCAGAAAATAGTTTTTTTTTTTGTACTCAAGTCTAGTCTCTCCCTCTGAAATTTCTTCACAGTGAAGCAATTTGGAGTTGAGTTATGCTTATAAAGGGATTTTTGCTTTCTGCCCCCCCTCCCCCCCAGGGTGAATGAGGGAATATGTCACAAAATCCCATCTTAGTGGGCATCAGTGTCCTAAAACTAACGTGATTACCAAAATTTGCGACTCTTATCTTCCATAGAATCGCCACAGCTGTGTTGAGTCGGTGATCAGTGAGTTTACTCTTTTATATATACAGATAACTGTTTATAATTTATTTTTATTTACTGATACATTATTACATGTATCTACGGTACTGTACACACCAGTTACAATAGTACTTAAATGTACCAATAATTTAATTGTATTTGGCTGAGTATAAATCTCAAAATGTACAATATTCGATTCTGTAGCAATTATTATCAAGAGTGTATGTATGTAAGCTTCACGCATATGAAAAACAAAAAATAAATAAACAAATAAAAAAGATAAACTATGGAGGAAATTCGAAGTGGAACACTATAAATTGGTAACGACACAAAATACCAGATTGAAAGAAATAGTCCTGTCGTACAAATGCTTTCTTTGCATCACACTGTCTCTTTGCACAAATTCTCGCTTAGTTGGATACTATGATACAAAATAACATTTACATATATTTTACTCACAGTTTTGGATAGCGTGATGCAAAAGACAAATCGATTTTTTGAAATAAATAATTTTAATTTATAATGCAAACTCAGTGAAAGTGTGATTATTTGACAGTATATTTGAAAATTAAAAGCACTGTTTCAATGTGTAAATATACTTTATTAGACAAAACAAAGGTAATTTTAATGGAATCCAAAAACAAATCTTTTGAAATGACACCGAGGCGTGACTGGAATTTTTATATCATTCCTTTTAAAACTGTTATTTTCAAATTGAAATGCAAATGAAAAAGCATCAGTGAGTATATTTTATATATTTGTCTTATCTTGAAGTTAAAAATATTATGCTTGCATTGTAAGTATAAAGAAAAGAAAAAAGCAAAATATTAAATAAGAAAATCTATGTATATTTTAACTAATAAAAAAGCGTCACTTAACATTTGATATCATTATTTTTAAGACCCATATTTCAAATTCTTATAGTGATAAAGTAGCTGCGTCACAAACTTTTAACCCGTTAAGGGTTTTTGTACTGATGAGATTACGATTAGATTACGATTATAATTTAAATATTTTTTTTATTACGATTAGATTACGATTACAATTTAAATATTTTTTTGGATTACGATTAGATTACGATTATAATTTAAATATTTTATTTTGATTACGATTAATCAGGGGTTACGTTACTTTTGTAATCGATTACGATTACGTGATTAAGGGAGGCATACTATTGTAACAATCGCTGCTATCGTAGATCACAAGTCGGATCGTAGTCGTAATTTTGATACAAATGTAACGCCATCGGCCATATTGGATCGTAAAGTTGTGATTGTTGACATAAAAATTTGCGACTGCCTGCGCTCTCCCGTAAGCTGTCACAAACCTCTCACAAGTAAGATGGCGGATATTAGGGTTGATCAATGATAAATAAAATATTTATTTATTTATTTATTTTTGTGTGTGGAGTGTTATTATTGATACAGAAAATGAAATTAAAACCTTTGTATAATTTTAAAATGACAAGATTTACTTCATTAAACGTGATATCGCACAAACAAGAAAACGTCCAATATTGTTCATTTATGATTCATTATTTAAAAAATCGCAGTAAATTGTATAATAATGTGAGATGAACAGCATATTTCTGATTTTTTTTATAATAATAACAATAATTATTACTATTATTATTAACAGTGGCGGATCCAGAACTCGACTTTTTTTTTTTTTTGGGGGGGGGGGCTAAGATTTTTCAAAGTGTTATTTTGGACCAATAAAAATTTACAATTGCAATATTCAATTGTGAATGTCAGTGTTTTTTTTTTGGGGGGGGGGCTTCAGCCCCCTAGCCCCCCCCCCCTTAAATCCGCCACTGATTATTAACTGTATGTATATTATTTTGTATCGTTTGTTCCTTGTTAAAAAAGTCAAACTATATTTTTACACTAATGGTACTGAATGCGTTAAGTACTCCTTAAATATCATTCACAGGTATAAATGAATTCTTTTAGTAATACATATATGATATATTTATTAATAAGTCTTTCCTCGCCATTCTTTCTGCAGACAAGTAGGAAGTTTTAGTGATTTTGCATGTTAAGTAGTTTGACCCCTAATTTATCACAGAAGTCATTAAATAATGTATAGCAGCTTGATACAACTACAAACCTAAATTCTAAATTGATTTTCATCAAAATTATTTAAATTGTAGTGTTAAAATTCTTATTATGAAAAAGAGAAACTGTATATGTGGGGAATTAATTTTGTATCTAAAAGTAGATTATAAGAGAGTTACTTTCTAGAATTTTTAAGCTGTTGATGAAATGCTAAAATTCATTAATGTAATTTTTTTTTTTATTCACAAAATTTATATACAGTCTCTTATTTATAAGATTCTTGTAACTCCTACATTCTGAGATATTTTAACTCCTACAATATTTTAAACATTAAAATTCAGAAATATTCTTTAAAGTTTCAACTTTCCAAATTTAGGTATCTACTATACATTATGTTTACTTTAATTTTTTTATTGAATTGAAACATTTATGTTTAATAGTTTTAATGTAAGTAATGATTTAAAAGCATGGGATAATTCGGGTACACATTGCATTTTACTAATGAAAAATAATCATTGTATACTCCTGCATCATCGTTACCTAAGGTTGTATATGCTGAAAATATGCTTGCAATACTGATATTGACAGGAGTTTTCTTTTCTAAAGATAGCAATGTAAACATATCCATATATTATTAATTTAAATTAAGGTATACTGATTCAAATTCATCATTTGAGATAAAAATGTTTTTCACCCCACCACTTGTGCAAAGTAGCTTTTGAATTGGTTTTTATAATCATTTTCATTCAATTTTGTGTCCTCTAAAATGACCTCTTTTTCAAAATTGAATGTTTTGAATAAAAGACATTGCATATTTTCTCCTCTTTTACCAATAAAAAATTCTGGTTACCTTATACGTAAAAAATAGAGTAAGATAATCATATTTTGTGGCGAGTAGTTTTTTTTTTTAATGAGTATAATATAAGTTGAAATTTTGGGCTCTGATACTGCTATCCCACTTAAATTTTAAAACACTTTATTATGAAAGGTGCTACATTGAGTAAGAAAATGTTACATAATTTTTTTTAATTTCTAATTAAATCTTCATGTAATGCAGAGTTAAATAAATGCTTTGCTTAGTAGGGGATCTAATAATATCTTATGTGTTTAAATTTTGAGTTATTTTTGAAATAGTTCTGGGTTATTCTTTTATAGACAAAATAATTTATTGTGCTTTAAGTTACATTAAAATTAAAAGGTTTGTAATCCAGCTATCTCACTGTTTCAATTAATTAATAAATTCCTTAATTTAAGATTTTAAATAGTGTTTTTTTTTATGATTTAAGGAGAGGGGGGGGGAGATGAATTTTCTTGCTGTTAATTTAGTTTTTTTTTTTTTTTTTTTTTTTTTTTTTACTTGTTGCACTGGAATTTTAAAAGACAACTTGTTGTTACAATACACTTTTAAAGCAAAAAAAAAAAAAAAAAAAAAAAAAAACTCAAATAAATTTGGGTTTTGCTTTCTATAGAGAGCACGCATAATTTTGATTTACTTATTGGTGAATTGATTCACAAGAGTTGTTTTTCACTTTTAACATTTTGAACTTTGTGTGTAAAATAATTTTTTTTTTGGGGGGGGGGGACAGGGGGGAACACTGCTCTGCAAAAAGAAAAAAAATTCGAGATCTGATACCATTCTTGCTCAACTTATGTGAAATGATCTCCTGAATCCGAATGGGACTCCCATTTTGCCTAGTCACCCACCGTTTTCTAGATACACCACCTCCTCTCTGAATTTTTTTCCCTGTTTGATAATTTTATGACCATGAATTTGATTTGAAGAATTAAAAATAATTTAACACCTAAAAGCAAAAAAATATAAAGTTTAATAACAGATTAAAAAAATATAAGGTATGTAATGCATAATTTCAGTTTCCTCCCCAAAATTTTTCCCTTGTCGCAAATGTGAATGTTTTAGAATTTTTCAACTCTGTAACCCCTCAGAAGGCATTTAATGGTTAAAATAAATCTCTCCCCTCCTAGAAATCAAATTCATAGCCATAAAATCACTGAAAAATGATAAATAATAGGGGGCCATTCCTAAAAAACGGTGGGTGATAGGGCAAAATGGGCATCATATTCGGATTCAGGAGGTCATTTTACATAAGAATGTACTGAAATGGTGTCAGAGGCAACTTTCATGCTGATCAGTTCAATGGAACTAGCTGTTTTTGTTTAAAAATGCATCCAATTTTAAAAGAGTCTTTTTCTACATCACAATCACATCTTTTGCACCATAATATTTACATATTTTAGAATCCAAGTGGCTTCAAGAATGACACATAATCCTTTAATTTAAGTGTTATAATTGCCATTTGGTACTTTCATATTAATCGTATGCTGGCAATTTATACTTTAGTATTAACTTAGCTCGTGAAATACGGTCACCTGGTTACAATAGCCAACCAGTATATTTTAACTGGCAACATGGTTTTCAACTTTGAAACTTAATTACCAAAAAAAAAAAAAAAATGATGAAAAAATTGGTTCTAGTTTCGGGCTCTGATTCCACTCACGATATAAGCAAACTCTCAGCGTTTTCATTCTCACTTCTCTTACCACATTTTGAGACACCGTGTTAAATCAATACACTATTAGGGAAGTTACACCACTTTTCTCCATACATATTTCACAACTTGGTGTTAAATTGCTGAGCCATTTGAGGGAATTGGTCTAGACAGCTCCTCGTTTGCATGTGCTTTGCAACCAGGAGCTGAATTGTTGTGCTGGTGTAATGATATATTGATAGTGATAGTGTATTAATTTGGTGAAATTATTAAAACTGTTATTTGTATAACTTAAATAGTTATATTACTGTTATTAATAAACTCATTATTTAAATGCATTTCAAGTTAAAACGTCTAATAAAACTTACGTCATTTCACTTTAAAAAATTTTTTTGGAAAAATGCTTACAAATAGAAATACTATATATGACATCACTTTCTACAATGTACTGTCAGTGTGACGTCAAACTGACTCAAAAAAAAAAAAAAAAAAAAAAAAACAAGCTATCTTTATTTTCTATATCGTTTAATACTAAGACTACATGTTATCTGACCCGCCCGGCATCGCCCGGGCCATGATAATAACCTTAAATTTGTATGGTATCTTTAACTCTATTTTGTTTGAATTTCTATTTTTAAATAAAAGCATCACGAAAAAAATAATCATCTGTAACAAAAAAATTATCTTAAACCGAATGGAACAAGGGCTCGTAACCCCGATGCATGCAGCAGCTTATACGTGGGCTGCTAATAACATGAAAAATTCTAAAAATTAACCTTGAACCGAATGATCCTCTGACTCTTGTTTCCGCTGCCTGTGGCTGTGGCACTGTATAGCAGGCATGCTACACACACGCTGCAAAATCCACTTTTCTCCACCAGGGGGCACATTATGTTGTGTACAAACCACCAATTGCCTTGAATTTCCAAGACCTTTCAAATAAGGTGTCACATGATGTTATCAACTGCAAAATCTTTTAGTTGCACTTTCCACCGCCAGGGGGCACAATCTGTTTTGTATGAACATCACCAACGGTCAGAAAATATCAAGACCTTTAAAATAAGGTGCAACATGATAGGGTCTACTACGAAATCATTTAGTTCCACTGTTCACCACCAGGGAGCACACTATATTGTATATAAACATCCCCAATCAACATGAAATTTCAAGACCTTTGTCACCAATCTCCTTCAATTTCCAAGACCTTTCAAATAAGGTATCATAGGGTGGTATCAAGTACAAAATCCTTTAGTTGCACTTTCCACCGCCAGAGGGCACAGTGTGTTCTCTATGAACATCACCAACAGTCAGGAAATACCAAGACCTTTAAAATAAGGTGTAACATGACAGGGCCTACTACAAAATCAACTAGTTCCATTTTTCACCACCAGGAGGCGCAATATATTGTATTCAAACATATCCAATCAACATGAAGTTTCAAGAGCTTTAAAATGAAGTGTTACAAGTGTGGGTCTAGACCGGATTTTCCTCTCAAACTAATCCCCCCCCCGGGAAATTGATATTTTTGTATTCGAGTCTAGTCCCCCCTATGTACAATTTCTTCACCGTGAAGTAATTTGGAACTGAGTTAACTCACAAACATGCTTTTAACCTCTGCCCCCCCCCAGGGAGTGACCATTCGACTTTTTATTTTTTTCTCTTTTAATGATACATCTACAGACCAAGACCTTTTTTTAGACTCCTCAACCAAATTTTTACACCTAGCCGTTCTCTCAATTTAGTGGATACAGATAAAACACGCTACAAATTAATGTATAGATAATTGAAATTTCATTTAGAAAGATTGGAGTGTAAGGCTGATTTTTTATACAAACTATGTGAAAAATACCAGAGCCGGGAATCAAGCCCGGGTTATCTGCTTCCAGTGAGCTACCCAGGCTGATAACCAGTTCGGCATTTCTCACATAATATCCACTGGCAAGGTCACTGAGTCTGCAAACACAGATATAACAAGTGAGAATATTTTTCGTAGCTCAACTCCATTAGACCACAAAATTTCCAATTAGAAATTACTAGCTGGAACCCATCGAATTCGAAAGTTATTTTATTGACTGTAATGTTTCAAACATTGTTGCATCATTATTTAAATGTATTTCAAGTTAAAACATCTAATATAAGTTACGACATTTCACTTACAAAAAGAAATTCGGAAAAATTCTTATAAATAGAAATGAACCTTAAATATGTATGATTTCATATCTTTAACTCGATTTTGTTCAAATTTCTGTTTTTAAATGAAAGCATCACGAAAAAATAATCAGCTGTAACAAAAAAATTACCTCGAAGCGAACAATACTCTGCCTTGTGACCCAGGTGCCTGCGGCAGTGCACACACGGGCCGCTACTAACATAAAAAATTCACAAAAATTAACCTGGAACTGAACGAACCCACCCGGCGTTGACCAGGCCCATGATAATAACCTTAAATTTCTATGATTTCATATCTTTAACTCAATTTTGTTTGAATTTCTATCTTTAAATGAAGCATTGCAAAAAAAATAATCATCTGTAACAAAAAAAATTACCTCAAACCGAACAGAACTTGGGACCATGGTGCCTGCGGCAGCGTATATGCAGGCCGCTAATAACATGAAAAAATTCTCAAAAATTAACCTTGAACTGAACGAACCTTTGACTCATGTTTCCGCTACCAGTGGCTGCAAAATGCTACGCAAAATTAACTTTCTTCCACCAGGGGGCGTAGTATGTTGTATACGAACATCACCAGTTGCCTTAAATTTCCAAGACCTTTCGAATAAGGTGTCACATGGTGGTGTCAGCTGTAAAATCCTTTAGTTGTGCTTTCCACCTCCAGAGGGCACAGTGTGTTCTGTATGAACATCACCAATGGTCAGGAAATACTAAGACCTTTAAAATAAGGTGTAACATATTGGGGTCTACTACAAAATCACCCAGTTCCATTTTTCACCACCAGGGGACACACTATATTGTATACAAACATCCCCAATCTACCCGAAATTTCAAGTCCTTTAAAATGTGGGGCTACATGTGTGTCTAAAAGGGATTTCCCTCTTAAACTAATTCCCCCCCCCCCCCCAAAAAATCTACTTTTCCTCTTTAAAATCGAAAATTCCAAAATCACAGAAATTGATTTTATAGTATTCGAGTCT
The DNA here is from genome assembly GCA_963930645.1 of Salticus scenicus. Lineage (NCBI taxonomy): Eukaryota > Metazoa > Arthropoda > Arachnida > Araneae > Salticidae > Salticus > Salticus scenicus. The sequence goes on from OZ005660.1 coordinate 249,821,137, forward strand.
AGTCCCCCCATGTACAACTTCTTCACCGTGAAGTAATTTGGAGCTGAGTTAAGCTCACAAACATGTTTTTATCTCCTACCCCCCAGGGTGGAGAACCATTCGACTTTTTTTAATTTTCTCTTTTAATGACACATCTGCAGACCAAGACCTTTTTTTAGACACCTCAGCCAAATTTTTACACCAAGCTGTTCTCTCGATTTAGTGGATACAGACAAAACACGTGTCAAATTAATATATAGATATTCAATAATACATCAACCATGAAATTTCATTTACAAATATTGTAGTGGAAGACTGATTTTTTTTTTTTTTTTTTTTTTTGTTATACCAATTACATGAAAAATCAACCTTACACTCCAATCTTTCTAAATGAAGTTTCTAATTTTACGGTAAATTCAGAAAACTTTCTACGAATTATTTTCACACATTTATCTTGATCTATAGAAAACTGGCCCTTCAGAGAGGTGGTCTTTTAAAAAAGGTTTGTCCTATGGCACAATTTGCCAGTGTTCTAAAAATTACTACCAAATCAATATCTGACTTGCACTCGACTATAAAAATGTAATCTGACAAATAAAACACATAGTTAAGTTATAATGAATCTGTTCATTCTTATCCAGCAAACATTAAATAAAACCTAAGAAAAAGTACTAAATACTGTGTCTTTATTTATCGAACAGGTCAAAAGGTTTCATCTTTCTAACGAGTTAATATTTTAGATGTTTGCCAGATAACTCAGTTGGTATAGGGGATTAGAATCTGTGACTAATTCTGATTTAGAATCAATTGATAAAATAACTGATTTAAATGAATGTGTGATGAGTGAGAAAGAAATTAAAAATTGTTAAATATTTTTTTATTTAAAATTTTATAGTAAGGAAGAAAAAAAAAGCGAGGGGAGATGTGTTATTTTCTTCACTGGCAACAAAACAAAACAAAACAAAAAAAAAGTTTTAAAACGATAATTACAATTTTTTAGCCATCTGTAAATGTAATATGGTTAAAAAGAAAAAAAAAATTAATACTGCATTTGTATTTACATAAAGAAAAGAAAAATCTATTTCATGCGAATGCTACGGTAAACTCAAATATTGAATGAGAAGATCCCTTTGCGGAACAAGTTGCACAGCAAACTTACTCCAAATATTTGAACTGTAAGTTCACTTTCCAACGTTGGTTTAAATCAGCCTGGTATTTCAAAAGTTATCATGATGGCATATTTTCAAGTGACTGCAACTTGAAAACAAATTGGCAGAGCAAGTTGTCTAGTGAACTTATCATCAAAACATTTATATAAGTTCACTACACAACTTTGGCTTGAATTGATTGATTAATTCAGTGTTTCAATAGTTATTGTAATAATAAATATTCAAGTAGCCCTAATTAATTTAAGGTATCCGTTTTTTTTTTTTTTTTTTTTTGGAAGAAAAGAGCGGATAAATTTCATTAATAAACTTGGTTGAGACACTTATATGGCCTATGCATATATCAAAATTCAAGCAAATCCAATCTTAAATACACTTTTCACAATGTGGATTTGTAATTTTCAAGTGAACTCTTGAAAATAAAATAGCACAGCAACCATCGTTAATGAACTCATCCTAGATATTTGTAAGATAAGTTCGCTGTCCAATTTTGGTTCGATTTGGAGTATTATTTTGGAAGTTACTGTGATGACAAAATTTCTATTATATATAGATTAAAAAAAAAAAAAAAAGTGATTGTAATTTCTAAAGAAATCAACCTAAAACTGATTTACGCACATGGGTGCTGGCAGAGAAGGAAATCTAAATATATTTAATACTATTTATTTAATGTTTTGCAAAAAAAAAAAAAGAGAAAAAATCAAGTTTATTTTTCCCTTAGCTTAATTCAGGATAATTTTTTAAATATAAAGTTTTTAAATTATAATATTTAATATAAATAAAGCTTAAAGCTTTTAAATCTTCTTTTAGGATCTTTCGGTAGATTTTACCAATTGCCCACTGCATAGCTCTGCTAGACTAATATGTAATGTCACAGTGCAAAGTTAAAGAAAAGAAAAGAAAACAGCACTCGCTGTTGATTTCATTCTGCCATCATCTATGTTTACATAAATCTTTAAATAATACAGATAATTTTTGGATGTAATATGAACTAAAATGGACATGTCTATATTATGTACACATGTTTATTTATTTTGGCTTAAAGACACTTATATACATAAAAATACATTTCAATATAGTATCTAAAAGATCTGGTGAAAAATCTAAATCTAGCTGTGATATGGACATATTCATATTATGTACTTTGACCTAATCTACATGAATTTGTGTTGACTGGGTTCTTTCTTTAATAATAATGTTCTATATACTTTTTAAAAACCAACTTCAAACTAAAAAATAACTTTTTGAAACACTAATCAGTAGAATAATAGTTGTAGTGATTATATAATTATATATATATATATATTAGATAACAGATGTATAAAGACATTAATTAGATTCAATTTTTCAAAAGCTGCTTTTTGATGTTAGAAAATGACAGATTACAAGGAAATATTTTTAAATATCTTGCTTTGAAACTACTTCAAAATTACTTTTTGACACTTTGTTTATATTGAAAAAATTAGACTAACGACTCTATTTCCCATTTTGTGTAGGACTTTTACAAAATACATAAATAAAAGAGAAAATATTTTATAAATAAAACACTCTTAAATAAACTTTTTATTACGAAAATAGGAAAAGTACTATATGTGTAAGTTTAACTAGGAATACTAGGATGTTAATATATAGTTTTATTTTATATTTTTTTCTCTACTTAGACATCACACAAAAGACACTTTTTACTGAAAAATGAAATGTAATCAATCACTTCATTCGTATTTAAAAATTGGTAAACATATCATAATTTTTCTCTTTTTTTTTTTTTTTTTTCAAATATTTGTAAATGTAAACATTGTATTGCACACGGCACACCGGACACACCTACATATCAGCCAATCAGTGAAGCCAATCCTTAAAATAATCGAATTGCCAGTTACCGGAAATCACAAATTTGCGATCGAAGGGTTGCCATATGTGATAGTCATAAATGTTACAATAGTATCATAATTTGTGAGCTGATCGCAAATTACAGGACTTGTGATCTACGATTACGATAGCTGCGACTGTTACAATAGTATGCCTCCCAAAGATTACTACAAGTCTAATCAGAGTACGAAGTGATCGAAAATTCAAATTCGCATCTAAACATTACTTCGAAGTGACATCACATTCGATCATCAAAACATTTCGATGTGTTCGTAGTTGCACCCTTTAACATGTACTTGTAGCGGGGAAAACAATTTGTATCGTTAACACTGTACGAAGACGTGGTTTTGATATTATAAAACTATACAAAAGGGGAACAATTTTATTCTGATCTGCTTCTCAAAAATATAACCTGAGAAGACTTCTGGTACCATTCTGAGAAACACTAATATTTGCAATGTACATTTTGGAAATATTCCTCTGAAACTAACTTTGAAATAAATATAACCGATCGCATGTAGTGATAAAAGAAAATGAAATATGTGGAGTATTTTCATGAATTATTTCTAGGAAAAATATTTTAAAGAATGGCCTATTCATTGGAATTTTTTTTAATGTAAAATGATCATAATGCAAAAGATTTTCTGTAAAAAAATATCTAAATACTTCACTGCACTCATTTAAAGAATAGAACATTTATTTCTGAAATATATTCAAAGAAATTTTTTGTGGACAAACTATGGATATACAATTAACCAGTCATACAGATGAAGAGCTATGCATGCTCAATGTATGTTCTGAAGAATTGCTACAAAAGCAATATCTAAATTTAAATGCATGCACTCATATCGAAGAAATGCTATATATGTGCAAATTGTGTTCTAAAGGTTTTTCACAAAAGAGACATCTAAAAACACATCAACGCAATCACGCAGAAAAAAAGACATACGTTTGTGAAATTTGTTCGAAACATTTTTCTAAGAGAAAAAGTCTGAAAAATCATTTACGCACACATACAGGGGAAAAGCCATACGTGTGTGAAACATGTTCTAAAGGTTTTTCTGATAGGAAAACTCTAAAAAGACATCTTCGCATTCACATAAAAGAGAAGAAATATGTCTGCGAGGTATGTTCAAAACGTTTCACTCAAAGTGGATATCTAAAAACACATATGCGCATTCATTTAAAAGAAAAGCCTTATGTATGTGAAGTGTGTGGTAAAGGTTTTACACAAAAAGGAAGTCTAAATTTACATGAGTACATTCACAAAGGAGAAAAGCCATATGGGTGCGAACTGTGTAATAAAGGTTTTTGTCAAAAATGTCATCTAAAAGCACATCTACGCATTCACACAGACGAAAAGCCGTATGTGTGTGAAACATGTTTCAGAGGATTTTCTGAAAGAAAAAGTTTGAAAAGTCATTTACGCACTCATACTGGAGATAAACCGTATGTGTGTCAAGTGTGTTTTAAAGGTTTTTCACAAAAGGGAAATCTAAATGTTCATGAGTACATTCACAGAGGAGAAAAGCCGTACGTGTGTGAATTGTGTTGTAAAGGTTTTTCTCAAAAACATCGCCTAAACACACATGTATGCATTCACAAAAATAAGAGGCTATAAAATCTTTTAAATTCGTTCCAGAGGGTTTTCTGAAAGGTACAGACTGGCACGCTTGACAATAATTCTGATAAAAAATCATAATGTCAGTTCTTAAGCGTATATGATTAACTGAATTTACATCTACGCAATCGTAAAGAAAAAAAAAAAAAAGCCATGTATGTGTGAATGATTATTTTTTTTTTCCATTAAGGAAGATCTAGATAGACATTTACACATTCACGCAGAGGAAAACAAGGTGTGTAATATTAATGATTTTCCTGAAAAAACAATATATATAGCCTTCTAAGTCAGAAAAAAAAAATGCTTCCTAAATAATTTTGCCGCAAATTAACATGCGTATGGTGCCAAATGATTAGTAGTTAACGCCTAGTTTACGACTGTATACTTAGATTTTGCCTAGGGTGTCATTTCTGTATTATAGGATAAGAAGGGAGGAGGGAAACTGATATTTATATACTGCAGAAAGACAACAGTTTTTACTGTAACATTTTACAGAAGGTATTATTTTTGGCTAAAAATTTCGATATCGAGCAATACAAACAACTCTCAAATTTCAATTTCGATCTAATTTACATGTTTTTATTTCTTTTGAGCCTAAAAAAGTGATTTTTGGCACTAGGTCGAATAAATCTTCAAACGAGGGAACTTTAGAATTAAGGCAGTTGTAGTGTGCATATCATTTTTCCAAATTGTAGTAAAGACTGGAAAACTGGAAGTGGGATACTGAGAATCGAAAGTGGGGAGTTCGAAACCGGAGGTGGGATAGTAGGTTCATACCTTAAAAAAGGTTCTAACAGTCTTTTTTTCTTTGTTTTCTTCCTTCATTTTTTTTTTTTTTTTTTCCTAAATTTATTACATAAACCACTTTTATTATGTCCTTTAGCATTTATTATTTTGTTACGACAGAAAAATTGGCAGTTGTCCTGATTAGGTAAGTCAGCAACAGATAAACATCTCGAATTAAGTGTTTCAAAAACTACTTGGAGGATTTTTTTTTTTTTTTTTTTTTTAGTAGCTTCTACATATGAAAAAATATAAATAAATAAACCTTTGACTTTTTCTTTTTCGTTTTTTTTAATTATCATAAATAATGATTTTTATTTTTCCATTGATTGGTTTAAAAAAAATCCTCCTTGTGTACATAAAATCAAATATTCAATGAAATTTTGTCCTAAGCCGTCATTATAATAATTATTATATACGTATAAAAACTCGCAGAGTCACTTGGCGAGTGATATGCACAAAAATTTGATATGCAATAATTTATTGAAGGTGCAACTATATATAAACTAGTATATAACCCCGTCAAAAATGACGGAATGTGAACGATAAATCTTGAAAACAATGTTTAGATCATGATGGTTACCACGTGATCATTTAAATTTATTTTCAATTTTTGTTTATAAATCAAATATGTTTCGATATTTTATAATTTTCGTTCTGAAATTAAAAAAATTCTACACGATAAATAAATATGAATGAGAATAAAAAAACTGCTGGTTGACAAAAAATATAGGCCCGACAACACAACAGCAACAACACATCCCAGTGTTCCATTCATAGAATAATAATAAAGGAAAAAGGAACACGCTAATACTCTAATGCTTACAAACCCTTTCTACTGAAATGCCAGCGAAAGCTACTTTTGCTCCTCTCAACCTTGAAGTAGGGCACACTAAGACTACTATATAGTAGTCTTAGGGCACACATCCTCAGCACATTTATCGCTGTTTGTTGTGGGTGCTGCCTCGCAGACTGATTGACAGAGAGACGAGACGATTCAAAAATCTCGCCAACAAGTCGCCAACGAATCAGATGGAAGCACTATTACAACGCTATACCCGGCATTCCTGGATTTTAAAAACCGAAACCGAAACACGTACGCTTCTTCTTGCTTTATTATTATTCTATGGTTCCATTAAGTGCTCTTTACGCAAGCGAAGTGTGACGCCACTGACCGTCCGTGGATGCAAGAAAATGATTTCCTATGTTATTCGCCCATTGGATTTTTTGTAAAAAATTATTAAAAATCGAGGAAAATTATTTCCCGATTTTAATCCCCATATTTGGGTATATATATGTATTAGTTATCATGTGCATGTGTTAGATTGAGTTATTTTGCTGTCAAATTGACAAAATTTTAAATTTCAAAACTCTGTTGCCCTTGGCGTTTTTGTATTTGGCGATCAAAAACGTAATACGAAAATATACATGCCAGATGTATATTTTCATAATATGTATTATGCGAAATATTGTTTCATATTATTCATTACTCTCTTAATATAAGTTTTTAAAATAACCATGATTTTTGAAAGGAATTAAATTACGTTCGCCAGATAATTTGGCGATATATATATATTTTTTTTTCTGCCAAGGATGACCGATATCAAATCTATTCCGCTGCAACATATTAGTATCTTATATCAGATACTTTATTAAGACATTTGAAAACAAATTTCACTTCAAATTATGATAGAATATTTATCATTTTCATTTTAATTAGTATATTAGTTGGATATTTATTGTGTAAATATCATCCTTTGAAATGAAATGTTTATGTTTTCAATCGAATATGGAAGGTTCTTTCTTATCTAGAGTTTTGAAATTTAAAATTCAAATTTTATCAATTTTATAACAAAAACAACTTAATCTAACGCATGCATATGATAACTAATACATATCTAAACCTAAATATGGGGATTAAAATCGGGAAATAATTTCCCTCGATTTTTAATAATTTTTTACGAAAAATCCATTGGGTGTTTAACATAGGAAATATTTTTCTTGTATCCACGAACGGCAAGTGACGTCATCACTTCGCTTGCGTATTTAAAGTCCTCTTAATAAGAAAAAACGATTCACTTCATTTTACCAAAATACTCTTTTTTAAGACTATCGTAGATCCTGTTTTCAAATTTTCTCACTAACTGTCCAATAACTACAGACACTCCATGCTAGCCCAAATTCACCTCTACTCGATACCTCCAACCAGCTATCTCACCCACAACATCGCCAAGATATCCATGATCCAGCTAGGGACTTTCTCATTCTCAACCGAACATTTTACCTTGACTCGACATTATCACCTTAGACTACTCTACTTTCAATACTCATTTCAACTGGTGAGTTTTACTTGCCCAACCAAACATTCTATTCCAACTATCATTTTACACTAATTTCAAAACTAAAATCAATTGGCGGCATTTACGTACTAAACTCGACGCCAATCATACCTTACAATGTAAACAAACAATGAAGCTTGATAAAAATATTTAAAGGCTTTAACACGTTTTTACAAATATTTTAAGATTTTTAAGACTTTAATATGTTTTAGAAATATTTTAAGCGTTTTTTTTAATGAAACAGTCAAAGAGTCGTTCATTCGGAATTAAAAAGTTGTCCATTTGGAATTTGTGTTTTCTGAATGGCAACAGTTTTGGTTTGTTTTTATTTGGTATTGCATTGTTTATAATCATGAAGTTACATAATTCTATTTATAGGTTCATGTTTATAATAGCCAGTGATCCGTTATATTTAATTAAGACATTTAAACATTACAATTGAATAGTTTTTCAAGGTTTTATAGGAAATAAGTAAGAATATGTGCGATACAAAACATGTATGAAAATGATATGTATGTTTCCTAAGTTGAATTAAACAAACGGAAGAAAAATGGCTGCCAAAAGTTTCTGTTTTGAAGCGGTACTTACCGGATTCGTTCATGACAGATGAGGGTCATTATATATATTAATATGCAGGAAATCGTCATGAAATTTTTAGCTCTGTATTTACAGTTCCGCAATCTTTTTACAACATACGCAGGTACTTACTAGAGTAGAGGTTAAAGCCGATTGATTGTACTAGGGTCCTTAGCCTGGGTGTAAGCTCACAGTAGGTTGCTCTTTTTAAGTGGTTTTAGGCCATATTTACTCGAATTTTGGAGAAAACCACTGAAAACTCGGAACGGGTGAGTCAACACATGTTTCGAACCCGGCACTTCCTGTCAATCAACTTCGACAGCAGTATTTCATGACTGCTTGTAAGGCAACACATCTTTTTAAAAATGTTCGAATCATGTTTCGGTCCTTTCAAAATTATGTTTCGGTCCTCTCACCAGTTTTCCATCTATTGAAAACTGGAAGTCGAATTCTCTTAAAGAAAATAATACGTTATGGTACATAAAAGAATTATATATAATGATTTAACTATTGCACTGTCTCATGTAATATAAGACACAAAATGAAGCATCATTTTTCAATGTATTATGGTTTTGTCGATATTCTAAGTGCTTAGTAAACTATATAACTCAAGGTAAATACATATATCGCATCTATCTATCTCTCTCTATATATATATAAACTATTTGATTTTATAAGCGAAAACACACACACACACACAAAAAAAATAATAATTTGATTATTATTATTATTATTATTATTATTTTTTTTTTTTTTTTTTTTTTTTACATTAATGTCTTTATTTTAAATATGTCTTATGACTTATTTTCATTAAATCGTCAAATTAAGAATTTCATCTTCAAAAAAAAAATATTTTCTGTAGACTCTAAATGACAATATATATATATAACTTACAGTCGGTAACAAAAGTGTCCGAACACTAGCAAAAATTCATATGTACAAAAAGTACACTTCATATGGTTTTGTTAAATAAATCCTTAACGAATCGTGTTCTTACACGAAGAACAGGATTTGACAAGGACTTATATAACAAAATCGTATAAAGTGTACTTTTTTTACATAGGAACATTTGCTAGTGTTCGAACACTTTTGTTACCGACTGTATTTTTGTCTTATTGAAGATACAAGCTTCAGACGATTTTTGCGTGATATTTTTTCACATACGACGGCGAGTATTTTAACCGTTCATAGTTGCTTTGGGCAACCGCCTATGTCTTCGAATCGAATTCCCACACAAGAAGTCACCCCCCCCCCCCTTATTGATTTACCGAATGACTTTTCCCAGATAACTGGTATGTGAGAAAACACAATGACGTACAGTAACACAATCACAATACACTAGATATGGTTACGTTCTAGGAAAATCTCAGAATGATAAAAACATGAACCTGGGAAAAAAAAAAAAAAAAAATCCGAGTAGATCATTTGAAATTTTCATTAGAAGAGACTATCTATAATTTAAAAAAGATGTAAAGCGCTTTATTAACAATGTGTTCATAAATATTTACATAATATGAATTTTTACTTTATTTTAATTATTTATTTGTTTGTTTATTTTTCAAAAATAAAAATTGAAATTTATCAAAGTAGGAAATTGTAAACAGTTGTTTTAGCTTAAAAAGTTCCTACGAATAACTTTAGAATTTTAGAAATTCTGTTATTATTCAGGGAAACATTCTTCCAGATATATTAAAAGTAAGACTGAAATACTATAAGGCAGTTCATTCGCGCTACTAAAAATTCATTGAATCTATTTGAAATACCTTTGAAACTGTAAATTATCATAACGATAAAGAAAATGATATACCATGAAATATAGATAATTTATGTATATTTTAATGATTTTTTGCAATTCTTGGATTGCACAACATACATCACAACGGCTGAACGGAACAGGATGAAATTTAGTACAGAGGTAGAGAATAGTCTGGAATAGAACATAGGCCACTATTTATACCGGAAATTTTATTAGATTTTTTTAAATTAATTAAAATATGAAAATAATAAACTAGTAATTGATTAATATAAGGCATTTAAATTTTTAATTGTCTCCAAAAAAAAATTACGAGGTATTTTTTTATTTTTTTTTTTTCAACATAAAATGAAATATGGTTTCACGCGAAAAATAAAAAATTACTAAATGTTAAATTGGTCGATGAGAAAATGACGCTTTATAATTTTAAAATAAAATAGTAATATTACAAATCGAACATATTTTTCCGAATTTTATTTCACAGCATTTTTTTATATACCTCAACTTCAGATTTTTTTTTTTTTTTTTTTTTTTTTTTTTAAGTACGGCGGATGGAACACGATTGGCATAAAAGCTAATTCAGCATCATATTAAAGGTATTTTCTTATTGATAATTCTGGAAATTTCTTTAAAATTTTGATGCTGAAGTAGATAGGACATTTTTCGCCAAGGAAAAGATAGAAAAAATACGCAAGCGAAATGATGACGTCACTGGCCGTTCGTTGATGCAAGAAAAATATTTCCTATGTTAAACGCATATTGGATTTTTGTAAAAAATTATTAAAAATTGAGGAAAATTATATCCCGATTTTAATCCCCATATTTAGGTATAGATATGTATTAGTTATCATGTCCATGCGTTTGATTAAGTTTTTTTTTTTTTATGTAAAATTGACAAAATTTGAATTTTTAATTTCAAAACTCTTCAAAAAAAACATGGCAAACTTCCATATTCGATTGAAAACACAAACACTTCATTTCAAAGAATGATATTTACACAACAAATATCCAACTAATATACTAATTAAAAGGAAAATGATAAATAATCTATCATAATTTGAAGTTAAATTTATTTTCAAATGTCTAAATAAAGTATCTGATATAAGATACTAATATGTTGCAACGGAATAGATTTCATATCGGTCATCCTTGGCAGAAAAAATAAATATATATCGCCAAATTATTTGGCGAACATAATTTAATTCCTTTCAAAATTCATGGTTATTTTAACAACTTATATTAAGAGAGTAATGAATAATATGAAACAGTATTTCGTACAATGAATATTACGAAAATATACATCTGGCATGTATATTTTCGTATTACGTTTTTGATCACCATATACAATAAGCAGCAAGAACGACAGAGTTTCGAAAAGTTAAAATTTTGTGAATTTGACAGCAAAATAACTCAATCTAACACATGCACATGATAACTAATCTATACTAATATTATAAATGCGAAAGTTTCGATGGATATTTGTTACTGAATTACACCACAACGGCTAAACTGATGAAATTTTGTACAGAGATAGCTAATAGTCTGGAATAAGACATAGGTTACTATTTATACCAGAAAAATGTAAATTTTTAATTAATCTTCTATATAATATAGATATTTCTTCTATAATAAAACTTTAAAATAATTTATTTTAGTTTTTAATTGTTGCCAAAGACTTTTACGAGTTAATTTATTTTTCCACATCTAATAAAATATATTTTCACGCGAATTATAATAAAAAAATTATTAAAAATTTTAATTAATCTTCTGTGAAATATAGATATTTCTACAATAATAAAAATTTAAAATAATTTATTTTAATTTTTAATTATTGCCAAAGAATATTTCGCTCGAATAATAATGAAAAACATATTAAATATTAAATTTTCTTATCCACATGACAACACGACGTCATTATCAAAATTAAATAATAGGAAAATGAAAGCTAATTCAGATCTGTATTAAAGAGCTTTATTTGTTGATAGACGTGGCTATTTTTTTAATTTTAATACTGAAGTAGATAGGACATTTTTCGCCAAGAACTCTATTTTTGTGACAGCAACCTTAAGACAAGTAGTCCATAAAATGTATAAATAAATCTGTACATATAAAAGAGTAAACTCACTGATTCACTGACTCAACACTGCCATGACGATTCTGTGGGAAAGAGGGTCACAAATTTTAGTGATCAGTTTGGTTTTCGGAGCCTGACCCCCCACTAAGACGGAATTTTGCAAAATACCCGCCCTGTCCCCCTTGTGGGGCAGAAAACATAACTCGGCTTCAAATTACTTAACGGTGAAGAAATTGCAGATGGAAAGACCAGACTTGAGTACAAAAAAAAATATTTTCTGCGATTTTGGAATTTTAGATTTTTAGGGGGAGGGGGAGGAAAGGGAAAGGGTTTTCGAAAAATGGTACTCAATACACGAGGAAATCGGACTGAACACACACTACAAATGGATTTTGTGATATTCCACCCTACAACTCTTTGGAGAATGGGGGGGGGGGCAAAAACATGCATTCATGCGTAACGCTGCACCAAATTATCTTAGGTTGGAAATTTTTTATGTAAGGGACGATTATATGTATCTAACTCATAGTATGAAGAGATTTTGCGAAATTCCCTCCTCCTTCCCTCCTTTAAGAGCGGCGAGAGAGATAAAAAAAAAAAAAAAAAAAAAAAAAACTAAAGCATAGCTCAGTTTTAAATAATTTCAGGATCGCAATTTTTTAATGTGTCGGTTAGGTATGTGTATGCAACATGCAATATAAGGTAATTTTTGAAATTTACCCCCATCTCCCCCTTGGGGCGGGCGGGACAAAAACCACATTTTGAAGCTTAAATCCGTCCAAATTACATAAGAATGGCAAATTTTGGTGTGTGGGTGTTAATTAAGTGTGTGAAATATGTACATTGATGAGATTTTGTAAAACTTTCAACTTTATCCGCGAGGGAGGGGGAGTAAAAAGCAGGTAAGGGACTGCCGAAGGCGTTGGGGTTCCAGGCTTGACTGTGACGAGCGGGAATACCGCTACAGAAAGTAGCAGAAATTTAAACTTAGATTTTGACGGATTTCAATGATTTTTTTTTTTTTTAAGATATTTTAGTATTATTAATGATATGCTGTTTTGGGGATTCGTTTCAATATAATGACCAGCGAAGCGGGCAAAGCCTGCTAGTTAAATTTAAAGGGAAAAAAATTGTTACTTTTTAAGATTCTTACTAAGTAACAGCTATGAAAACTAACATCAACATAAAGCATTGTGCTTAAATTATTTTTTTCAGTTTATTAATATATTTTGCTCTGTATCATATCAATTAAATCAGGATAAAATATTAAAAAATAAAATAAAATAAAATAAACTTACCGAAAACTTGGATAGTTTATTACTTTCAAATTATTAATAGATAATAGCGAGATTTTTTTTTTTTTTTTTTTTTTTTTTAAATAATAATAATAATAAATTATTTTATTGCATAAATAAATCAATGTATTTTTAAATTTTTGTCCTATTACATTTTTAAAGCAATCTTCATTAAAGAGAAAAAGAAAAAAATAATTTGATAAAATATTTTTCAGTCTGTGCTTATTCTTCATTACCCATCATACTATAGATATTGGGATCTTATGCAGTCATAAATTTTTTCATCCGCCGTTTTTTAACATTTCTGCACGTTTTGAGTTGTGAAGAATCTAAAACTCCTAATATTGATGTGGTTTCCATTTTCTAGTTCGTTTGTGTGTATTGTGTAAGTTAATTAGTATGTGTTCACGACATTACAAGAACAATAAAAAATTTTAAAGAAATTGAAACTTCTTTTGCATTGAGAAATTAATTTTAATAAACTATTTTTGAGTTCTGAAATTTTTTTATTATTGTTTATAAAAAATAAATTTAAATTACGCAAAAAAAAAAAAAAAAAAAAAAAAAGAGAGAGAGAGAGAGAGAGAGAGACAGGCAAACAAATAGAAAAACGAAATGAAGCCATACTCACTCAAAATCATTCTTAGAAGCTGTTAAAAAGCATTTCAAAACTGAAAAAGCATTTTCATTTACTATTATTTTTTATTTGATTTTTTTCCGATGACCATATTTCCTGTTGACTTTTTTTCCGGGACTTTTTTCGGGTGACTTTTATTCCGCTAATCGTCTTTTATACAGTAACTATTTGTTTTATTTTATTTTATTTTTGTTTTTCTCTGGTGACTTTTTTCGGTAATTTTGCCGCCAGTGTATTGGTCTCTTACAATAAACTTGCTGATATTATAAAACTATCAAAACAATCTTGCATAAAAAAATAATTTAGTATAATTTAACCATTCTATATTAGTCACATGTGCGAACTATCTCACAGTTAGTTATTTCTGGAATGAAGCCACTACCGTTTTTGTTAGTAAATTAAAATAGATTTATTCTGAAAATTAATTAAATTTTATATTTCACATAATTGGTAAATGGAAATATTTATTACTGTTTATTACTGTTCGCTATTTATTTATTACTGGAAATATTTATTACTGTTTATTGGTGTTAACTATCATTATACGCTTTTGAAACAATATGAGAAGTCATTAACAGCTTAATTCGAATGAACATCTTAAATGACTTTTAAGAAATAATAATGCAATAAGTAGAAAACATATTTTTAAGAGTGAATTATTTAAAATGAGAACATAATTTGATAAACCAATGTAATTATCATCGGAAAATACTCTTATACTGAAACATTAATTAAGTCATACAAATATTAATTTTACTCTAATTGTTTTTATATAAGTTAGCGAGTGAAAAACAAACTTACAGGTTTAGTTAAAAGTGAACAGTTAATATAAATATTAAGTTAATTCATTATTAACATCCTGGGACGGATTTTTTTTTTTTTTTTTTTTTTTTTTTAAGTATTAAGCATACTATCAAAAAATGTTATTAAATCATCCGCATTCAATAATCTACAAAAAGAAAAAAATTATATTTCTCATTAACCATTTAAAAATATCCTTTTAATATTTATATGTGTATACATACATACACAAAGAAAAAATATTATTAACCGTGCAATTATTTACTTTAAAAAAGTATGAATACAGAATGATTTTTTATAGATTTTAATCATATCGTAAGATTTTATTTTAAATTGTGTATGAAATTAAAATGTTTTATTGAGTGCTGATGTGCATTGCACTTAAATATGCGTGCTTGTCCTCTCATACACTTTTTTAAAAGTGTGAAGTTTTGTGCTTCAATAAAAATAACATCTCACTTTATACTATTTCATTACATAAATAATGTTTTCTTATATTTCCCCTCCATCATTTCCCCAATAAAACAAATCCCCCTTTTTTTCCCTTGAAGAACGGGCGGAATTCTTTCTTCAAAGTAGCAAGCACAAGTTACAAGGCTCACGCCTACCGTAAAAGTGGGTGTGAAATTTTCTCCAAGATGATGGGAAATTCCGGTCTTTTCATGTCCCTAGGAAAATTCAAGTACGGTTGTCAGAGAGTTAAAAGATTTGTTTTAAGATTCCACTAAAATTACCTTTGTTTTGTCTAATAAAGTATATTTACACATTGAAATAGTGCGTTTAATTTTCAAATATACTGTCAAATAATCACACTTTCACTGAGTTTGCATTATAAATTGAAATTATTTATTTCAATAAATTGATTTGTCTTTTGCGTCACGCTATCCAAAACTGTGAGTAAAATTTTTGTAAATGTTACTTTGTATCATAGTATCCAACTAAGTAAAAATTTGTGCAAAGAGATAGTGTGATGCAAAGAAAACCTTTGCACAAATTTTACTTGCAGTTTTGGATAGCATGATGCAAAAGAAAAATCAATTTATTGAAATAAATAATTTCAATTTATAATGCAAACTCAGTGAAAGTGTGATTATTTGACAGTATATTTGAAAATTAAAAGCACTGTTTCAATGTGTAAATATACTTTATTAGACAAAACAAAGGTAATTTTAGTGGAATCTAAAAGCAAATCTTTTAAAGTGACATTGAGGCGTCACTGGAATTTTGATATCATTCCTTTTAAAACTCTTAGTTTTAAATTGAAATGAAAATGAAAAAGCATCAGTGAGTATATTTTACACATTTTTCTTATCTTGAAGTTAAAAATATGTTTGCATTGTAAATATAAATAAAAGAAAAAAGCAAATGATCAAATAAGAAAATCTATGTATGTTTTAACAAATAGCAAAGCGTCACTTAAAATTTGATATCATTATTTTAAGGACCCACATTTCAAATTCAGATAGCGATAAAGTAGCTGTGTCACAAACTTTTAACCCGTTAAGGGTTTTTGTACTGATATATATATACAGAGATGTAATGAGGTACGTAAATACGTAATGAGTTACTACGAACGAAAAATAATCCCATATCACAATACAGAAAAATTAAAATTTATCCTATTAAATTGCAGATAATTACACTACTCTGGAAAAAAAAATCTGTATCTGATACCATTCTTGCAGATTCTTATGTAAAATTACCTCCTGAATCCGAATCTGGCCCCCATTTTGCCCCATCACCCACCGTTTTCTTGTTAAGCCCCCTTCCCCATTTTAATCATTGTTTGATAATTTTATACGCATCAGTTTGAATTGGAGAAGAACGATGATTATTTTAACCGTTAAATGTCTTAAAGTTCTAAAACACACGAACATTTGTAGTAAGGAGGATATTTGAGGGGATTTCTGCACAAAAAATAAAAGAACGTTAACACAGTTAACATGAATTACTTTTAACATTAACTGTTACCACAAGCCCCGTCAAAATGAAGATTACTTTAATTATATGACGATCAGTTACTGATAACATGAACTACTGATAACATGAACAGATTTTTGATCCCCCTTGAGATTCACGTTAACGAGGTTCGACTATACATCTTTTCATGTCTGCACAAAAATGATTTCTTTCAGCATTTATTATTATACTACTTTAAGAAAGAAAATCGTCTGCATTCATCATGGAAAATATCTTTAATAAATTATAACTTAATAAATAATTTGTTTTGCGCAAATTTGTATAGGATTATATATAGAAGAAAGTCTTGTGGTAATACTAGTTATAATATATTAAAACAAGCGGGCTTTACCTATGCCGCTGCTTACTACATTTAAAAGAATTTTGAAAATTCGATATTACTTACTAATATAAAAACTTTAAAAATATTAAAATTTAAAAAAAAAGTATTCCATTAAAAATCAAAACAGTATTTAAACCATAATAATAACAAACTGATTATAAAAAATCATATTTTTCATAAATTAGTTAAATTTAACTTACTTATGAAAACATATTCCACTTTCTTTCATAAATGTATTTGTACAATTAAAAGCCGCGCAGTATTTCGGCATTTTAAATATATATCAACATTCTATTCCATTATTGCTTCCGAGTTTTATACTCTCTCATGGCTGACGCCAAAAAAAAATTTCGGCATCAAAAATCTTTGTACGTTAACAAAGGGATGATAGATCTATATATATTACTATATCTATGTGCGTACATCCTCCGTCAGCATTAAAGTACTTTATGCAAATTTGAAATTTTTCAATAATTAGAGTGTATATAAAATTTATTTTTGTATTTGGGGATTTTTTTCAAAAAATCAGCATCATTTGGGGAAAAATTGGGTTTAATCTTTTAAATATCATTTTTTTTTTTTTTTTTTTAATTTAGTGGAATTTTTTTTTTATTATTTATTTATTTCCAATGGCTAGGCAAAAGTTACAGAAGACTATAAAGATGCGAATCAAATTATAGACAATATAACATACGCCTGTATTCTTGTCAAACGCCGCTAACTAGCGAGACCTCACTCTAGCGAGCGCTACCAGTTACGGGGGATAACGAGAGGCAAGGGGAAAGCACTCCCAGAGCGATTCTTCTCAAACGCGTTTCCAGTTCTGCTATTGATGACGTCACGGACCGGTCGAATATAGATAAGCAAAAACTAGTAGCTTAAAGATTCGATTTATAGTCGAAATGTTTCAGCATCAACCAATCAAAATGTTTGAATATGTACGGATGTAATAGGTTTCGGTTATCCGAGAATCTGTTTTGTAGACGGAGTGTTTTGTTTTAATAAAATAGATTGTTTGAAAGTTTCTTTTCAGTATTATGATACTTGAAGCCTCAAGATTCTTATCAGCAGAATTTACTTTTGAAGAAATCGAAAAAAATCTCTGAACTTAATTCAGAAGCGTTAAATAGATAGATTGCTTCCTACAATAAAAGGGCATAATGAAAAGTGCAATAATTTGGCTAAAAAATTAAATATAAAGTTGTTTTTTCTTTTTTTTTCATGAATTTACAAAATCTGTAGAAAGAAAAAAGTAAATTTTTTATAATTTATTTCTTCAAATACGTTCCTTAAAACAAGATTTTTTTTTTTTTTTTTTTTTTTTTCCCTTAGATTTAAGTATGACAAGTTTTTAAACGGAAATGAAAAATATTTTTTTGCTACAAAAAAGTTTTAAAAAATATTATAAAGCATTATAAACATTAAAATATATTAATGCGGTAAGGGTTTTTCAAAGCAAAAATTAGAAGCTTTTTCTGAATTCTTCACAAAATTTAAACTCGTTTTACTAATTTGGAGCGTTACAAACTTTACACAATAAAACATGTTCTCACCTTTAAATTCCCCTATAATACAAGAGAACTTTCTGAAATCCATTTCAAAAAATCAAATATATATATATATATATATATATATATATATATATATATTATGAAATGCATAATTTCCAAGAAAATATATTCATTTAAAAAAGTGCAAATTGTAAAAAGATTAACAGAATTTTGTGGTAAAAAATGTATTCAAGTAATTAAGTTTTCAGCTTTTCATTGAAAAAAAAAAATATATAGTTTTGCTTCCTGAGTAATAGTTATAAAATTCTACGCAAAAGAGAATATATTTTAATGCGATAGTAATTTTTAATCTATTCTTCCACAGGAAAGCATGCAGTATCTGCTTCATTCCCTAGCATCGGTTACTATAACCATTTCTTAAAATTTCTTTAATATAACTTTAACATAGGAGCCTCTTGGCAGCTTTTAAAATTTTGTTGTTGTGGCAATGAATTAAAATTGATGTTGTAATTGCGTAAGCAAAAATTTTTCGAGAAACATCCAAGCAAGTGTGGTGCTGAATTTAAAGTTTTGCGAAGAAATTCTGTAATGCAGTTGTTCCTTTTTTTTTTTTTTTTTTTTTTTGGGGGGGGGGGGGGGTATATTTTCCTTAATTTTATTTAAATAAAAAAAAAAAAAGTTTTCAATGTCTTTCTTTCTTTTTTCGATGTGAAAAGAAATATATTTACTTTTGGCATCTTTTTTTTTTCTCTTTTTTAATTTTAAAGGGAGGGGGGGGTGTGTTTCATTTAAAATCTCCCTTTTGTTCATAATTATAAAAGAAAATAGTTTTATAAATCACAGTCCAATTTTATTATTTAAAACTTTTATTAATTTTTACATTTGATGCTTTTGTGGACAGAATTTTTTTCATGTAAAGTAAGAAAAAATATGACTTACGTTTAATATTATTTTAGTAGCAATTACTGCAGTTGAATCAATGGGTATGTTTGTGCGGGTTAAAGTCAAGAACCTAGATTCACACAGATCATAGGACATAAAGCCCTTCAGACAATAATGTAGCTAATTTCCTTTGTTTGTTTATGTGCGTAAACTAGTAACTAAATGCATATGATTTTGAATAGAAAACTTGCTATTTTGACCTTAAATAACCTGTATCTTTTTCCAAACAAGCTACTAATATTTTCGGCCTGTGTAATGCACAAAAAGTTAAGCCCGAGTCCTGCACAGCCCAAAAATGCAAAGTAATATTAAACCGGAGATCAAATTTAAAAATTCAATCCGAATCCAGCCTGAGGTCCAGAACAGGCCTCAAATACAGGTCTGTGTAAATTTTTAGTTTGAATATTATTGCAGTTAATATATTTACCTAATTATAAATCTATAAATACACTAACCAAAATAAATGAAACAAATATTATATAGGGAAAGGATGATGAGGAAAAATATGTTTCAATTAAAATTCATATATTATTACTGTTTTAAAATGCTTCAATTTATAATTAAAATATTAAATTAAAAGTCTGATTACTGTCTCACAGAAAAATTACAGAATCTCATAAAAGTTTTAGAAAAGTTAGATTTTGATGAAATCCTAGAAATTTCCTTTCTTTGTACCCGGAGTATTATTCAAGATAAGGGTGTGTGTGCATTCATGATTTTATGACAGAATCGTGCAGATGGATTTAATAATACATTAAAAGCATAGATGGAGGCTTCTAAGCTTACACCTGGCTGCAGTATACTCGCCTTCCCCATTTATTATGCAAATACAGTCCTTTATGAAGCTCTGAAATACAGAACAAACATTTTTTAATCAGTAACCCATTACTGAGAAATTTTTATTTTTAATTACAAAATATATTTGAATAATTATGCAAAGCTTGAGTTGCATATTCGCAAATTTAGTAAATTAACTAAGAATTCTTTTAATTATACAAGAGATTAAGGAATAACAGTAGTAATGCAGCTCTGCCAAACATTATACATATATTTATTTCTCATACTTTGTTGATGTATAATGTTGAATGATGAAGGAATTTGTAATTATTTAAAGTTTAGCTTGAAATCTGAACAAAGTTAGATCAGTACATTTACTAGAATGTTGAAATATAATATTCAATTCAAATGTAAAATAACTAAAATGTTTAAAGGAAATCATTTATCAGACAGAATTTTTAATTGAAATTTTACTTTAATGTGCATTTTTACATTAAAACAACAATCTGTCATAATAATAATAATAATAATGAAAGATCTCTATATATGTACTAATATATTTGCGTATAAAATATACACATATACATATACCCACACAGCACATACGTCCAAATTTTGTTCATTTCTCGTCTCGTACGTTCAAAACACGTCCCTCCAGAGAACTGACATCCCATTTTTGTCACATGCTCACATAAATTCAACCATCATGTTGAAAGTATGTGTCGTGAGTAACCAAATTGTGACATACATAATTTGAAAAATATATTGGACGTAATGTGTTCCACAATTGAGCGAATTCATCCCAATGAAGTGTCCTTTTACGTTGAATTCAACAAGCATGCAGCGTACTTTTTACTAAAAGGAACAAGCAACTGAGCATGCGCATTCTCACTCAACATAACAACCTGCCATTCTCTCTTCCTCTTGTTGTCTGTCGCCGCCATGTTTTTACGGCTGATTAGAAAGAGAATAGTATTTGAAATTGAAAATAATTATCATGTAAGTATCTAGAATCGTTTAATTTTATTTTCATTTCTGATATTTGACTTTAGTGTAATAATGCATATTATCCCTGAAAAGATTTATTATTTTTAAAATTTAATTTCATGGGAAGTTATAGTTTTTGCTCATTTGTTATCCAGGTGATATGTGAATCAAATGTAAAAGAATTGAAGGCTTCTGGCCTAAATAGTTTGTTATTTTGTTTTTAGCGATCCACTTAGATATAGCTCGAACTGTTTTATTTAATCTTATAATTAACCTTACTTTTGTTATAATTTAGTATTTGGTTATACTACAACTATATTGATTTATACTTAGTTCGCCAGGGTAATTCCTGATCAATGATATTTCATAGAATTTATGATTTTTTTTTTTTTTTTTACTTAATAAAGGAATAAATGTACAACTGATTTTTTCCCTCTTTTTTTTTACATATGTTTAAAATTATTTTAGACATATTTATGAATGTACACATATGTAGCATGTATCTATTTATATTCATTACCAATGAAAACAATCCCTCGAGCGAATGTTAAAATATTTCACCTGAAAGTTTACCCACCCAACATCCTAATTAAGTAATACTGTTTAAATGTTCATCAAAAATACATAATATGTATTTTGCTTAAAATCAAAACAATCTTTCAAGCTATTTCAAAAATTTTCTAGTAAGCTTCACTAATTAAGATCATGATCACTAAGTATTGTACTCAGTTAATAAATTAAAATGTAGGTATTGTATTGTACACACTTGTAATTGAAATTATACAGTTATATAAAAAGTTAAATATTTTTAACTGATAATTGCAATACTTAACTATAACTCAAAGAAAAGTTTTTCATCTCTATTTCATAGTTAAAAATAAACTATAATAACAATAAATGGTTTTATTTATTAAGGATATAATAAAAATGTATGGTTAAAATAAAATGTATCATAAAATTAGGACAGTAATGCCATACATTATGCTTTTAAATGTTATAAAGAGTTTTGCCAAGAAATTTAGATGTAATTTCAAAACAAATAAAAATAGTAAATTAACTATGCAAATTTCTATTTTAAAACGTATATAATATATAATTAAAGTCAGGTTTATATTAAAAATGATAATTTGTTGTCTAAATTAATCAATGTAGTTATCTTTAGAACAAAAAATGTCCTGATTGGTAATTAAACCGGGTGTGACCGATATTTACCTCATTGCCAGGATAATTACTCCTCAGTGATTTTTTTTTTCAATTAAACTTTAAATACATTTTAGTCAAAGTCTACATGTTGTTGAATAGACACATGGTTAAGCTTTAACAATGCTAGATTTAGTTACATGAATTGTTATAATTTTAGAGTTATTTAGATAGATGTTTGTTTTTTTTCATTTTTTGATCGGAAATTATCCTGATCCACCATAAAATCTTATCCATGGTATATGGAATGCATGAAATAATTTTGGAAAAGGATAATTTAATAGGAAAAATTACATCATAACTGAAGCAATGCTTTAAGAAAAAAATTTTTACCTCATACTTTCCAAACAAAATTAAAATAATTTAATTATGACTAGGCTAAATGTATATAATTTGAATCAAAATTTTTTCACACTTTACCCATTAACAGAATTCATGTTTTCATTACCATCATAATATTTTCTCTTATTTTTTTATATTTTTTATGGGTACAGTTCATTAGACAAGCAGCTTCGAACTGTGTTTAACTGATTATATATGTAGTTAAATTAAAAGGTTATGGTTTTAAAGCTTTTTGGAGCCTTCAGGGCTTCTTAAATACTACAAAGTAAAAAAATATTCTGTTACTTTTAAATTATCATGTAACCCATTATTAAATGATATAAACTGGTATGAGAGTTAAGTAAGCAAGGAAATATTTTCTTTTCTAAATATCAGTAACAAGTAGAGCTGTACCGAGTACTTGGTATATACTCGGTACTCGGCCAAATTTGGTCCAAGTATTCGGCCAGTACCGAGTAGTTGTAAGAATTTCATTATTTTTAACGTATTATTGAAAGAAATTTATTCATAAGAATTGTTTATTAATAACTAAAAAATTATGAAAATATGAATATTGAGTCAAACTTTTGCTGCAAACAGCTTTCTGCAGTTAAAACGGGCGAGTAGATAGCCACCAAACTCTGTATAGAGACGATTCATGATATGAACTTATCCATTTTAGTTACAAGAATTTGAGTATAACCAACTTGTATGTGTGTAATGTACAATTTTTTTTTATAAAAACTTATTGTATCTATAAAACAGACAAAAATAAAACATTTTAGAAAAAAGAACCCTTATATAATACTAATATAGTAAATAAAACTTTAGTTACATATTTGTTCAAATAAAAGTAAGACACTTTTAAAACTGTAAGAAAAGATTGGTTTTTAATTTAAAAAATAATAATTATGAAAAAGGTAAATACACTAAAATGTTATTAAAAATATATTTTAATAATCAAAAATGTTGTTTTTCAAATTATGGCCCAAAACCACCTATCTTTTTTACTCTTCTGGAATTTGAAGATTAATGAAATCTATCATGTTTGAAATGATAAAATATTTATTTTACTGTTCTCATTTCATATGTAAATTTCATGCATCTTAAATTAAGCCTGAGTGTATAGGAACTTTTATATTCTCTAAGAATTATCTGAGAATGATTCGCATATCTGAGAAAAACCATATAATGCAGAATGAAGTCATCAGTTATTTATTATGGTTTTAATAATCCGCTAAGCTGGAAGTATCAAATATAACAATGAACCTAATTGTGTATATACAAAAGTTCTGAAACATTTCATGAAAACATGCTGTTTGCCATTTAACTTAATTTTGTGTTTAAAGGGCCTTTTTTTTAATTTCAAGATGTGCAAAATTCTTCATATGTACATCAGTTATTCTTTCTTACAACTAGTATTCTTTCTTACACCTCTTTTTGCAAGAAAGTCCGCTTGTTCATTGCCCCAAAGGGCACAATGGCCGGGCACACACTGGAGAACAATTTGTTTCCCCTTTAAAGTGAGAGTGCTTAATGATTCTTGACATTGGGATACTTCCGGTGCTAATGAAAGTATCCCAATGTCAAGAATCATTAAGAACTCTCAATTTAGTAGAAATTGAGTTCTGGATTTTTTTGGGGAAAACCCCTGATTCGGGAAAATTTGAAAGCCTGTTTGCAGGCATCTGGCAACACTGACATTAATTTAAGGAACTGTGTTCACTGTAGTGATGGGCGTTTCTGTTCTTTTTGGAAAACGAAAACGAACTGTTCTTCTAAATGTTGCAACCAGTGGCGGATCCAGAACTTGACTTTGGGGGGGGGGCTAAGATTTTTCAAAGTGTTATTCTAGACCAATAAAAAATGTACAATTGCAATATTCAATTGTGAATTTCAGTGTTTTGGGGGGGGGGCTTCAGCCCCCTAGCCCCCCCCTTAAATCCGCCACTGGTTGCAACTGTTCTTTTCAACTGCTGCAAAAGAACAGGTCATCATTTTTCGAAAGAGATTGCTCGCTGGACCTGTTTTTTTTTTTTCCTCACCTGTTTTAGAAGAACAGGCCACCGTTTTCCGAAACAGACCGCCTGAGCTGCTCTTTTTCTCCCGCTTCCTTCTAGAAAGAAACCCTTTCATGCTTCAACTGCGGATGACGATGTCTTCATTGATTGTTCAAATTCAGAGATAAATAAACAGCTCTTTATCTTTTCTTCCTTTGTTATTATTATTATCACGAAACTGGTTGAGGGATAACCAACAATGTTACAGTACAACAGAAAGGAAGTTTTGGAATGTGTGGATGGGTTTATTCCGAGTAAAAATATTAATAGATATATATAAGATATATAAAAATATTATATATTTTCTAACGTTTTGATTGAAATTTCAAATATTCCTAGAAGATTGAGCTGTAATAAATTGATTTTATTTTACAATAAGATTCATGTCTACGATAATGAGTATTTAAAAAGTATCTTCATTTATTGTCATATTGACATTTCAAATGATGTTTAATATAAATACTCAGTATATAGATTTGCATTAATTTACAGGTGATAAAAATAAAGTGAATTAATATAAGCATATTTTACAATTTACAATTTAAATAAATAAATAAACGCTTTTTTATATACTTTTTTCTTTAAGAAAGAAAAAAAAATAAAATTAAATTCTAAGCATTATTTAATTTGGATTATTCATTTATATTTTATATATTTATTTATTATTTTACTGGGTGATGCTGGACATCTTGCGTGCTTTCTTCAAAGTTATTTACGGTAAAATGATGACAGTCCTTCTTCTCCCTGTCTTAACGAAATTGTCTTCTTGTTCTAATAAATCCGTCTTTTACAGATTTTAATTTAATACCTTGGACCACCTGTAGCTATTAAAATGCTTCGATGTTTTTCTAAAAGCAAGACAAAAATCTTAAACTCTTATGTTGGCAGATATCTAAATTAATTCCACAAGGTTACAAAATTGATATTCATCCAATGGCTAAGTTTCTCTATGATTTTTCATTTTGTTTATACCTGTTGAATGAAATAATTCGTAGTGCCTAAAAATATATAAAAGCTAGACTATACTTTTACTTCAGACTTAAGTTATATATATGGGTGTGTGTCTAAATAATAACAAACTAGGTTTTACATCAAAAGTATATTAAAAATAAATAAATAAAATAAAAATAAAAACTATTTTGTAATTTATACATACTACAAGTGCAAATATACTACATCTGCAAATACCTTTAATTTTCGATTAAAAACACGATTTCAAAAATATGTGAAAGTGATGTTTAGATTTAAAAAGAGAATGTATGCATTACTTGTTAATTCTAGTGATCTAAAACTGCGTGAAATGCACTTATTTGGGGTCTTTTTAATTCATATTTAATTGAAAATATGCTATGCTTACTTTTTTATGCATGTACAATATACAATCTTAAAATATTTCTCTTACGCACACTTGTATACTATATATAGGGCCTAATAATAACGATATTTTGTATTTTTTAACCTATCGTTATTATCACATACATATCTTAGTATGTTTTTCTCCTTTTCACATCAATTCACCTATTTTCTTAATTATATTGGATTAATTTTCCTTTCTTTATGTTATTTCTGTTTGATTTTGCCCATGTTACACAGAATTTTCAGACCTTATGTAACATATTCATGTAAACGCTGACCCTAATTTCATGGGCCAAACTTTTAGGGTAGGTAAAACATATGTAAAGAAGCATTTTTTGTATAGCAATATGTGGTCGGAAATGAAAATTGCAGGCGGAAAAACAAGAAACGAACTGCATTTCAAAATTTGAAAACAAAACTGAGAAAATGTAAAAAAGTCATAGAAAACAGCATTAAAAAAAAAAGTGTGTGAATCAATATATATATATATATATATATATAAGGAAAGGAAATTCTTAACGACTACGGTAACTTGCGTGATTTGGGTTCGAACCCGACACCTCCCGTCTGCCGTATGAAAGCAGAAGCTTATGGCCTTCTGAAGAGCTAGAATAGATTGTTAATCTAAAATAATTTAAGATCGATGAGGAAAGTTAAAAGTTTATGTGTTAAAACATTTAAAAACAAATTTAAAAAAATTTTGAATATTAATTAGTTTTTAATTGAAATAATTTGTGAGAAATTTTAATATACTTAATATTATTATATTTCAATGCATGTGAATGCAAATTTTCATAACTCTAAGAACAGTAATTTACAAAAAAAAAAAAAAAAAAAAAAAAAAAAACTTCCATCATTTTTTAAAGAACGTTTTCATGTATTTTGTATTAGTGCCTCAATTTATGTAAAAGATGTTTTATAAATGCAGTCGAACCTCATTAATGTGAATTCCTTTTAACATGAATTGTTTACAAAATCCCCGTCAAAGTGAAGATTAGTTTAGTTATATGAACATAGGTTACTGATAAGTGATAGAATAAACTACTGATAGCATGAAACAATTTTTATTCCCCTTGAGATTAACGTTAACAAGGTTCGACTGTAATAAATTATTCTTTTATCTTTATTTACACACACACACACACAAAGAAAGCACGATTTATTTAAATAAATACAACTATACTTTTCTTTTTTTAGAAAGGGGATTTTATTTTCTATTATATGAATTATGAATATAACAAATATATACCGAAATCTTTAATTCACGAATATATAGGATTTAGAAATATGTTAAATGTAGGGACTTTTTATATGAGAACATATATGAATAATATACATTTCACAGTCAGTTTTTTGTTTGACAGTATGAGATATTTCATTAAAAATATAACATGTCTAGATATTTTTAGAGATATACGCATCATTAACATATTTTTGCCCTTATATATGTAAAACTCTTTTTTCGCTGTATTTGTATATAATCATATATATATATAAATATATATATGATTATTAAATTATTAACAATGATTTCTATATTGAAGAAAAATATTATATTGTTATTGGTTTGGCTTTCATTGTAATGCCTGATATTGCAATATATTTTTAATTAATATTTATATGTCTAATAGTTTGTATAGAATTGCTAAATAGTTTACTTTCTAATCGCCTAAGCTTTTTTTTTTTTTTTTTTTTAATAATTCTTATTTTTATGCCTAATTAAAAATAAAGATTTATTTTACTATGTTGTCTTTTTATTTTTTTAAATGTCTGTTAGGGATGATAATGAGAAAAGAAGTAAGACTTTATGTAAATATTTTTAATCAAATATTTATTATTAATATTTTACAGAGGAAAAGTAGAAGTAATTTCATTTCCCTAATCCTTTCACAATTTTATTATTCATTTAAAAAATAAATAAATAAATAAAATTTTTAATGAATAGCAAGTATATCTTTCATCTAAGAAAGAAAAAAAAAAAAAAAAAAAAAATGAAAAAAGAAACAAAACTCTCATATTTTGAAAAAGTAAATTCAATTTGGAATCATTTATCCGTTAATAAATTGAATTTACACTTTGATTTAACTATTAAACATCAATAATAAAAGATGATATAATGTATTCCTAAATACGTTTTCAGCTGTCAAACATGAAATTTACACTCTTCTTTCAGACGAGTCTTTTCACTTACAATTATAAACTAGAGAGCCGCCTCTTCTACCCTTTTCAAGCAAAATACACCAGGCAGGCAGAAACTTCTTTTTCTTTCTACTATGAAAGCAATAATAGAAAACGGCAGCAGAAATCTAATTTCTCCCCTACCCCTCCTTCCTTGTACTTGTGTTTCTTTCTGCTGTGAGCTGTTCTTTCTGTCCTGTTTTTTTTCCACTCTTTTTTCCACCCTCTCCGACCTGTTCTTTTTTTTCCACTTCTTCAGATCTGCTCTTTTTTCCACTTTTCCCCCCACCTGTTTTTTTTTTCCACTTCTCTACGACCTGTTCTGCTGCTGCGCGAAAATGCAAAGGAAAACCTGTTTACTGTTTTTCTTCGTAGAAAGTGTTCTGAACTCTCCTCTGACTCGGCATCGTTAAAAAAGCGATACTTACAACATTCTGGCTCTTTATTGACGATATTTATGACAAGCTCAATGAACAAACTTCCGTTGCTTGGCATATTTCTTACGTCACAACCAATCACGATTGAAAAAGAAAGCGCGTCTCGAAAAGAACAGTTCTTTTTGGCGAGAAGAAACAGTTCGTTCGTTTTTTCGGCAAGAACTGTTGCAAAGAACATGTTCTTCGTTTTCCTTCCCATCTCTGGTTCACTGGTAGAAGGGGAAGGTAAGTATTTCACTATTAACAGGGCATCCATAGAAACAAAAAATGGAAGAATTAAATATTCATGCATGCAATCACATGGAAGAAAAACTGTTCGTGTGTAAAGTGTGTTCTAAAGGTTTTTCTCAACTGGTACATCTAAACAGACATCTACGCATTCACAAAAAAGGAAAACGTCATGTGTGCAAAATTTGTTCTAGTGGGTTTTTTGAGAAAGGCAAGCTGTATACACATTTACGAACTCATACAGGAGAGAAGCCGTACGTGTGTGACATGTGTTTTAAAGGCTTTTCGCAACGAGGACATCTAAATGCACATCTACGCATTCACACAGAAGAAAAGCCTTATGTTTGTGAAATATGTTCTAAAGGATTTTCTCAGAGGAGTAATCTAAATAGACATTTACGCACTCACACAGGCGAAAAACCACACGTGTGTGAAATTTGTTCTAGAGGATTCTCTGACAAAAGTGTTCTAAATAAACATTCACGAAGTCACACAAAAAAAAAGCCATGTGTATGTGAAATATGTTCTAAAGGTTTTACAAGAAAGGGATATTTAACACACCTCCGGATTCACGCAAAAGAAAAGCCGTATGTGTGTGAATTATGTTTTAAAAGATTCGATAAGAAGAATAATCTAAACAGACATTCACGCACTCACAGAGGAGGAAAGCCGTCATTGTAAGAAGAGTTTTGTAGAAGATTTTCAAAGGCTGGGATTGCGGTGCCTCGTTCTTAAGTCTGATCTTAAATCCTACGAACTTTCGTACATGGGCGTGGTTAAGAACGATCTTAACTTGGTATTGCGGTGCCTCAAGCGTAAGTCCTCCGCGTGTCCTCGTAAGAGAAAGCCAGCCAGCCAATGGGAGACGCAGAGTGATCTATGTTGTGATTGCGCGCGCATCCAGTTACGATTCGATTTAAGATAGCTCTGAGGTCGTCGTAAGATAGTGAAGCACTGCAATACGACTTGCGTTTTGTTTACATCTTAAGACTGAGTTTGTGCGTAAGATAGTGTTGAGCGAGGCACCGCAATCCCAGCCAAAGTGTGGCAAAAGGCAAGTTTAACCCCTTCCGCTCCAGGCTAGCTGTAGTGTAAATGTCTGAAATACCAGATTATAATTTTGAAATAGTATCGTATACTTTCTTCGGACGTATGCACGTACGTCCCTGGAGTGGAAGGGGTTAATAGACATTCATGTTGTCACACTATAGAAAGAAACGCTGATATTTTCTGAAACGTTATTTGTAAATATATATCAATATATCCATGAATTTCAGAAGTGTTTTCAGATATGTGATGTTTCATTTTTCCCCCCTCTCCAAACATTAGTGTATGCTACATTAACAAATGACAGAAAACGTTTGCTTATCCATGAACGTGATATAATATACAATTATAGTTATTTTCATTCGTTTTTTATTTAAATATTTTGCGGTTTTAAGATATATTTATTGTTGTAATATAATGATTTTGTCATCGGAACTCTGCTGTTCCATCTTAACGTCTTGCTTTTGCTGATACTTTCATATTTTTGCCAACCGTTGTCAAGGTTTATACATGTGAAGCATATTCCAAATGTTTTTAGCAAAAAATATATGTGTATAATAATGATAAACTGTATAAATATCTACTCATTTGCACAAATAAAAGCCATGTTGTAGTGAATTATGTTCTAAGGGTTTTATTTATTTTATTTTTAGGGGGATATTATAGAAATTAATATCTATGCACAAATATTGTAGAAAATGCCATGCTGTGTGAAGTCTGTTAAAAAAGTATGTCCACAAAAGCCTACATACATGTAAGCATACAGAAGATCTATATGAAGTTAGTTCTCTTTTTTTTTTTTTTTTTTTTTAAATATATACCGTAAACTTAGGTAAACTTACTACCGTACTTAGGCCGGCGGCGGAACAAAAGCCATTTTAATAGGTAAATTTTGAACGCTGGTTTGGCAACACTGTGTAGATGTCTTGAAGTTTGTTTACAGGCGATTAAACTTAGAACAGTAACAAGGGAACTTTTTTCCTCTGATTGGTTCTTTAGATAAGCTGGTAGTACGTCACTTCACGCATGCGCCTAGACACTTAAGCAAGCGTCTTCCGCATCAAGACTCCGAAAACGTCGCGCCCTTCTTTCAGCCAATCAGCATTCTTCATACAAAGGACGCTGATATGAAAATAACAACAAACCTCCGTGCAACAAACACATGGAAATTTAATATTGCAAGTGAGGATAGAAAGAAATGGAGATATGTCAGTCATTATGATAAAAATGTGTTCCTTACCTAGTTCTGAAAAATTTTTCATTTTTCCTATGAACTCTTAAAACGCATATTATGAAAAACTGCCATGAATTTAGTTTGTGAAAAGCGATTTTCAGGATTAAGAGATTCATGGAGATGGGGAATTAAAAGAGGAATTAAGAGAGAAAGGAATTAAATTATTCAAATTATATATATATACTTAAATAACCTTTTCTTTTGATAGTGTGTATTCCATACATAGTACATATTATTGGCGTTTTGGTTAAGAGATAAAAATTAAGTTTTAGACTTTCTTTATTTAACACATTTTCAAACATTTTAATAGATGATATTTATTAAAATATCTTTTATTGAGATTTCACTGGAATTGGTTATAAAATTTTCATTAAACATAAAATGCAATTCGGGCACTTATTACTACTTATTATTATTGTATCAAATCAATTGTTTTATAGTTATATTTTTTTATGATCACATTTACCACAGCAAGGTTAATTGATAACTTTAAATAGGCCTATAGAGTCATGCAATGTTATATATTTTAAAAATTTATTCATTAAAAATAGAAGTTTTTATTTATTTATTTTTTTCTCTTAGATAAATACAAATATTTTTAACAGGATTCATATATCATCAGGGAAAATTGATAATAAAACCTGGAAAAACGTCAATTTCCTTTTTCTCATAATATAATTTCCTTGTTTAGCCTTCATATTGAATCAAATAATTAAGTATTGTGAAAATACGCATGTGAGCAATGATTTCCATGTAAATTTGTCATGATCGGCAGTAATATGACATCATACAATAGAATTAGAAGTATTTTCACCTCTCTAGAGGAGTATTTCTTGTAATATATTGTTAATATTTTCTTTAAAATTGTCTGGAAGACTCAGGGAAATTTTTTCTCATATTTGATTATGAACCCTGTATAATCAAATTTAACAACAAAATGTCTTTATATAATAAAAGAATCTGTATGTTATATTACTTACAGCTACATAATTTTTTAAATAGGTATGGATCAGTTTTATGCATGTACACAAGACAATGGCTAAATACTTTCATTGCATTGTCACAATATTTATGTTAACATGCATTGGCACTGAAGCATGCACCACCACTAAAAATATTCAGGGGGTGTGTCGCCCCCTCCAAAAATTTCTCTTTTTTCCCTTATACAAATAAAACTTAACACACATTTTTTTTATGTTTATATACTTTTATGGTGTATTGAGTGAAAGTTTATTTTTTTAACTTCCCAATGCAGTTGAAATATGTTCATCAGTTTAATTTGTTTGTCATTGCTCATACTTTTATTTCCAAACTAGCAGGCAACGCCCGCTTCGCTGGTCCCTATTTTTAAATGAATCACTATAATGAATTCTCAAAATTGCATTAATTTTTATCACATGAAAAGAAAGAGAAACAAAATCTGAGTAGGAAAAATGTCGCACCGGGTTATCACTGCCTTCGGAAAAAATTCCCAAAATGCTCTAACTCTTATTTCTATTATTTTCCCACTTCGCCCCCCCCCCCCCTCCTGTCTATCCTAATAATTTTACAAATTTGAAATATCCGCAATCGATTTGTAAGTATCAAAAACCTCTATGCACCAGTTTTGAACGATATATCTCTATTTTTATTTTTTTACCGCTCTACTCCCTCCCCCCCCTTCCCGCCCTCCCAATAATTTTAAAAATTCGAAAATATCCGCAATCGAATTGTAGGTATTGGAAACCTCTATGTACCAATTTTGAATGATCTAACTCTATTTTCTTTTTTTTTGCCCCTCTGCTCCCCCTTCCAGGCCCTCCTAATAACTTTATACTTTCAAAAAAATCCCCATTCGACTTGCAGGCCTCTAAAACCTATCTGTACCGATTTTGAACGGCCTAACTGTATTTCTATTTGTTTTTTACCATAGCCCCCCTTACCGCCCCCCCTTCCCGCCCCACCTAATAATTTTAAAAATTCGAAAGTATCCGCAATCGATTTGTAAGTATCGAAAACATCTATATACCAATTTTGAGCGATCTAACTCTATTTTTATTTTTTTGCCCCCCTCCTCCCCCTCCCCTCCCCCTTTCCCGGCCCTCCTAATAACTTTACACTTTCGAAAATATCCCCATTCGACTTGCAGGCATCTAAAACCTAACTGTACCAATTTTGAACGGCCTAACTGTATTTCTATTTGTTTTTGACCATAGCCCCCCCCTTACCGCCCCCCCTTCCCGCCCCACCTAATAATTTTAAAAATTCGAAAGTATCCGCAATCGATTTGTAAGTATCGAAAACATCTATATACCAGTTTTGAACGATCTAACTCTATTTTTATTTTTTTGCCCCCCTCCCAGCCTCTCCCCTCCCCCTTTCCCGGCCCTCCTAATAACTTTACACTTTCGAAAATATCCCCATTCGACTTGCAGGCATCTAAAACCTAACTGTACCAATTTTGAACGGCCTAACTGTATTTCTATTTGTTTTTGCCCCATAGCCCCCCCCCCTTGCCGCCCCCCCCCCTTCCCGCACCTCCTAATAATTTTATAAATTCGAAAATATCCGAAATCGATTTGCAGGTATCGAAAACCTCTATATACCAATTTTGAACGATCTAACTCTCTTTTCATTTTTTGCCCCCCCCCTCTCCCCCCCCCTGCTGCCCCACCTCGGGGCTGAATTTCTAAAATTCCAGAAATTGGTTTTTAGATATTTGCATCAGCTATATTTTAGAGCAAAAATTTCACGCATATCTATTTTTTTGTTTGAGATATATAGGATTATGCGAAATCACGTTTTTACGCATGTGAAATCACGTTTTGCCCCCCCGCCCCCTTTGGGGACCGAATTTTGAAAATTCCAGAAATTGGTTTTTAGACATTTGTGTTAGCTATATTTTAAAGCAAAAATTTTACGGATATCTGTTTTTTTTTGTTTGAGATATGAAGGATTTTGTGAAATCACGTTTTTCCCCCCCCTCCCCCCCTTGGGGGGCGAATTTTGTAAAATCGCTTCTTAGTGGATGCCTACGTCATGGAAAGAACATTGTCACAAAATTTCATGCTTCTAGGTCCAGGGGTTTGGTCTGGGCGTTGATAGATCACCCCCTCACTCAGTAAGTCTTCTTTTATATATATAGATATGCAGGGTTGCCACCACCTGTATATTTTCCACCACTATTTTTATGTAGAAATGTATGCTTTTTATTGCTTAAACATATTGCAAAAAATACTGCTTATGAATAATGGCAAAAAAAAAAAAAAAAAAGTATGCTCTTCGGCAATTCTGAATTGTCACGAATTTTTAATAAAATATACTAAGAAGATTGACTATAAAACGCTGGTAGTAAATTATCAGTAATCCAGCTTATAGCTAACTAAACCATATTAAATCAAATAAACAGTTCTCGCTGACTCTACCTAAATATGTTTTTGTTTGTTTCACAATTTATAAACACTTAAATACAAAGTTCAAGTATAATTTTGAATTGATATCTTTTTTCCCTATTCGCTGAAGTTCACACACAGAAAGAATGTGTTCTCAAATTAAAAAATCTTATGATGAAATATCATAAAATTTGACTTAATGTGAAGTGAAAACCAAAGACGAGGGGTTTTGATGAGTAAGAAATCAAACTGGCAAATTTTTATTTTGAGCAAAATTAATTTTCGTTGATAGCCTACTTTTTTTTAACCGGTAAAACATATCAGCAAAAACAAATAGCTTTTATCATTTCAATGAAATACATGTACAGTCGGTAACAAAAGTGTCCGAACACTAGCGAAAATTCCTATATAAAACTAGTAAATATAAAGCATGTTGTATAAAGTATGTTGTGGCCACCACATGACTTTCTTCTATATTTTCCTATAGAAATTCACTCAGTAAAAATAACTTATTAAAATTATTATTTAAAAAAATTATCTTCCACGATAATGCAGACTATTTTCATATTAGAGAAGTAGTATAACACTAAATATAAAAAAAAGTCCATTTAAAAGTCCTCAATATTAAAAAAAAAAAAATTACGATTTCTTTTTCTAAGTTTTTTTCTTTTTTGTTAAAAGTAAAAAAAAACGATAACTTTGTTTTAAATTATCACGGATTTATAGTTCAACCATTTGTTTTAAAGGTATTGACGAGACCTTTTGAAAGATGCCCATCTTGAAAATTTACTCCCCCCCAGGGGTGGGGTGGCGAGGCTCCTACACATACAAAAAAAATTTCCCAGTTGAATATCTCTATTATAAATAATTCTTGTAAATTTCATAATGATTATTAAAAAATAATTCTCTTTATGCACATTTATACAAAATTTTGTCCTACATCACCATGTTAAAAATTTAGAAAAAGCAGGATGGCAACACAACCTGTAAGACAACTTTTCACCAAAAGTTGATAGGCACTAATTTATGTCAAGGTGCATTTACATACCAATTTGTATGAAATTCTGTGCAGTCCTGAGATACAGTTCCCACAAAATTTTGTCACACACACAGACATTTTCTAAAAAGGGTCAAATCGTGTTAGTTGCAAATCATATATCCCTGCTACCCAAATTATAATAAACATTCACGTCGAACAAAAGCAATAAATAAAGATATATGGTATATACTTTTTTTTTCAGAATATAAGCATTAAACAACGAACTACTAGCACTGAAAATGAAGCATATTTTTGCAATCTTGAAGTTCACAACTCACATAAATGTTCAAACATTATTATTAAACATTTTTTTTTTTTTTTTAACTCCATACAATAAGTAATTACATTTTATTTTATTTTTTTCTAAATTCAATCGAAGAAAGTATTGGATTAGTAAAAATTTTCGACGGTTTTACAAATTTTGAGAGGTCTAGACTACATGTCAGGTTTCATTGCGTATAATCCAACAAAGCCTGATATGTGAGAAGACTAATATGCGATATTATGCTGATTGAAATTGAATGCCTATCAACCAACAGGTAGCACTGCTACACAGAAATTTCCACAGTTTAAGGAAAGTCTACATCTCAAAAACTACTGCATAGAATTGCATATAAATTTGTATGTAGGTGCCCTTTAGTATATATTAGTGCCTGTCAACTTTTGGTGTGAACTGCTCAACAGGTGGCGCTGTTACTCAGCGATTTCCCCAATTACAAGGAAAGCTATATCTCAGGTTCTATTGTGTATCATCAAACAAAACTTAATATGTGAGAAGGCGATTATGAGACATTATGCTGACTCAGTTTGAATGCTTGTCGGCCAATAGGTGGCGCTGCTATACTGCAAATTTCATCGATAACAGAATGGCTATATCTTAACTTCTATGCCATATAACTGTACAAACCATGATATGCGAGATAACCATTATAAAAACGCATTGTTCTAGTTATTTACAGACGATAAAACTGTCTCTCTTTGGATATTTAGTGTTAGATTTCCCTAAGATGAAAATTATTTGCATAAGCATTCATCACGTTAAACTTTTTAATAATAGTTTTAATAAATTATTCGCACTTAGTGAATTTGACAGAAAAATATAGAAGAATGTCTTGTGGTGGCCACATCATACTAGTTTTTTTTTTTTTTTTTTTTTTTTTTTTTTTTTTAATTTACCAACCGTGTGACAATGAAAATGTACTTTATTTTATATCATGTTATATCATTTTACCTTGTTTTGCATGACTTTTAGATGAATAAGTAATGTTGATTTATGTTTCGGGTCGAAAAAACTCTCTGTTGCAGGTTCGGGTTGATGAAAATTTTTTGTTGGGTTTTGAGTTGATGAAATTTTTTTTTTCGGGTCGGGTTGATTTAAAATTCATCTGTTGGGTTACCCGACCCGAGCAGGACTCTAGCGCCAACTAAACTGATCTAATATTCTACCTGAGATTCAATCTAAAATAACTTCAGCATTGCTTCATACTATGTTTTATAATACGACTTGCGCAATTTATTTTTTAATCTTGTTTCTAACAACCACATGACTTCCACCTTCCAGTATCGACTATTATCAGGGGCGGTCCAAGGGGTGTGCGGTCGCACGGGGCTCTCGCTCGATGCACAAATGAAAGGGCGCTAAAAGGACGAAAATTTTCTCGGGACTTTTTCATTTACAATTTTTACTTTTTTATTTACAATTCCACTGCAAAGAGAAGATGAAACCGAAACACCCACTATCCACCTCCCACCCCCAATTCCTTATATTCCTGTCTTCGAAACACTCATGGATTTTCTCTTTGACAGTTTTATGATTTCTTCCGAGTATCTCACACTCAACTATCATCAATTGCAGGGGTGCAGACTAGGACTAGCATAATTTTTCTGTGTCTTTCATTGTCGTGCTGAATCTTCATAGAAAAGAGAGCATTTTCAAAGTGCTCTCCATCAATTACACGCCCCTGTTTTCGAGTTGGCGTATACGGCTTGCCAGGATAATACGTAAGCAGCAAGTTTGGAAATAATGACTGCTAAGGGGGGTGAAGGCTGTCTAGTTTAATAGAAAATGTTGAAAATATCTGAATTTAGGATTGGAAATTTCATATCACCCGATTTTTTAACAACTTTAACCTTCTTATTTGTATACATAAGTTTTTGGTTGGTAGTACATTATTTCATAAAGAATAAAAAGAAAAAAAGAAATTTTTTTTTCACTTTTC
The DNA here is from genome assembly GCA_963930645.1 of Salticus scenicus. Classification (NCBI taxonomy): domain Eukaryota; kingdom Metazoa; phylum Arthropoda; class Arachnida; order Araneae; family Salticidae; genus Salticus; species Salticus scenicus. The sequence continues at coordinate 249,859,239 of OZ005660.1, forward strand.
TATAAAGTCACAAGTACTTTAAGAAAAAATATCTCAAGATGGCAGCTTTCAGCTGATTTATGCTGTTTTTACAAATAAAACTCGAAACTTTAAAATGCATTTCTTAAATAATTTTACTAGGTAAACACTAGAGATTGAAAAGCTGTCTTATCATATTCTATAAAAATAAATATATATTTTTGAAGTGAAAACTTCTTTAGGCACGTTGAACACTTTTGGTAAACAAAAATCATGAAACTCGCGTCATCGTCAGCTAAGGCTTTCCATGAGAAGAAACATATTTTTTACCAATTTATATTATCAAAAGTGGAATTCGAGATTTCAGGTGATTTACAAGTTTTGAGGTCTCCTGAATCAGTTTTCTTTTGTATCTCAGCCACTAATTAAAATAATTTCATACGTAATACATCATTAGAAAGCTTTGTTGATTTGGAATCGAACAGTAGATTACAGAAATTTATACCACCAGATGGCGCTGTAATATTTTAAAATTTAAATATTTAAAATTATAATTATGATTAAATTATTTTTAATACATCATTCGAAAGATATTTTAAAGTTATTTTATATTATCGAAAGTGGAATTCGATTTCACCTGATTTACACGTTTTGAGGTGTCCTGAATTGGTTTTCTTTTGTATCTCAGCTACTAATTAAAATGATTTCATAAGTAATACATCATTAGAAAGCTTTGTTGATTTGGAATCGAACAGTAGATTACATAAATTTAATGCCGCCAGATGGCGCTGTAATATTTTAAAATTTCAATATTTCAAATTCTAATTATGATTAAATTATTTTTAATACATCATTTGAAATATATTTTAAAGTTCTTTTATATTATCGAAGGTGGAATTCGAGATTTCACCTGATTTACACGTTTTGAGGTCTCCTGAATCGGTTTTCTTTTGTATCTCAACTACTAATTAAAATAATTTCATAAGTAATCAATATTTTTACTTAATATAAGGCTTAGTTCATTTAATATGGGTAGCTACAAATATTGTGCCGAATCATATAATACAGATCATAAACACTTCTTTACTAACCAAAAATAATAATCTAATAGCTTGATGATACAATTCATAAGTTACTTAGTTTTCACTTCTATCAGCAGTCCCCAAAGACTGCTTTTAGTTTTTTTTTTTTTTTTTTTTTTCCCCTATGAATACACGAGATTTTTGAGAAGAAAGTATAATATATCTGCATAATTTATGACCACTAAATTGCAGCCACCTTTTTTCGAGATTGGGGGGGGGGGGGCTGATATGGATACTTGCACAGGTGTCAAAATTCCGTCGGACCACCCCTGACTATTATAAAATATTTTGGAAGTAATATGGTCAGAAGACATAAATGACACCACCAAGGCTATAAAATTAATGCAGAACTCATAGCAGCTAATCATTTAAAATATTTCTCTACCTATTAAATAATTGGTTTAATAAGAAGAAAATTCTGTTTCATTTACTTGTGGTATGAATTCTGTACCAATTTTCCAGCCTTGTAATCAATCACTTGCCTAACAATTTTTCTGTGATAGAAAAATAATACGTATGTCTTAAGGCATACAAAAGATAATTTATGCAGCAAGTTTAAAGAAAATTAGAAGAGCAAATTTTTTGGGAACAATAATTTCTGATATCTAAAACTGACCAATCTTATGCTACCTATAAATTTTTCTGTGGTAACCAAGTAATGCAGGCAAAACAAGGTTCACATTAGAGAGTGGGATTGCGAGAATCCCATTATCAAGGGCGTAGCGAGCAGTGGGGGCAAGGGGGGCAGGCTGCCCCTCCAATGTTGAAGATAGATAATCTAGTCGGCCTAGAGGCAGATGTACAGATTGAAGTTTTTTTTTTTTTTTTTTTTTTTTTTTCAGTCTGCTTTTATTTCTAAGGAAATTTTTCAAGCGGGAAGCATATCGATAAAAAAGTATTTGACCGTCAGATGAATCTCTTTTACAATATAGCTCTAACATTCACGACGAACCTTCCTGTCAACTTTTCAACAGATAATCCGATTAATCGTCTTCTAATTAGCTTTTATTTCAAGTTCATTTTTTTAAACTTCGTACAAGTCAAATTTTCTAGTCTATTCCAGGTTAGAAACTCAATGAAATTTGTTTTGCTTTTGGCTTCGAAGTTCAATAAAAGTACTCCAGTCGTCCTGTTGGCAGATAACTCGACGAAATTCAATAAAGTATTTTAGTCGGCCTGTTATTCACAGATGACCCGATTAAAGTGTTTTTACTGTCAGCTTCGAAGTTCAATAAAAATATTTCAGTCGGCCTATTGACAGATAATTCGATTAAATTGGTTTGCTTTCGACTTCGAAGTTCAATAAAATTATTTTAGTTGGCCAAAAATAAATAAATACAACATTTATTTTATCATATCCATAATTACGGATGTAAATTAACTTTAAATTAAAAAATAAATAAACCTAGGTTACAAATTAAATAATAATCCATTAGTGCATCACTGTCGCCAATAAAGTTTTGCTTGGCTAGATTTGCGCCAGCAAAATGGAAAAGCACACACACAAAAAAACAACAAAAAAAACTGGGTAGTAGATGTTTAATATATTAATTTAAATAAACTTTATCTTTTATCTTGCACTTCTTCCTAAAAAAAAAGTAAAAATAGATAAAAGTTTCCGATTCTGTACAAACTTGATATGAAAAACTAAGACATACTGCACTTAGTTTTACTTTAATAATGCATGCACTTGTTACTCAGATAAGTTATGCTTACTATTATAACAATGATACACTTATTCCAATTATGCCATTCACTAAGACAAAAAACAAATATATATATATATATATATTTAAAAAAAAATCGCCAACGTCTATGAACGTATTTTGTCTCCAATATTTAATTTTATAACATCTATGCTGTACTAAACTAAATACTCAGGTAATTTCTAGAGCCACAGCATAATCAAGGTTTAGGGTATTAAATTTAAGATAAACATACACAAATATAAGAAAATAAACGAAGCTTCCCGTGACAAAAATAGATAGTATTTTGAACCATGTATTTGAGAAGTTTTAAAGTACCATATTATCAAGAATAAATTATCAAAACGAAATCTTAAATATATTTGTGTTATTTTTTGTTTGTTTATTTTTAACATCAGACTTGGATTAGATTACTTCTAACGATAGACTAACTTGTGGTTGGAGATGTCTTTTTGAGAATAGAATAGACTAGGATAAATTACATTATCTTACTGACGATGTTTATGTTTACATTTTACACATCGCAGCGCGATAGGGATTCGTTGATCAAAATCCAAGACGCATGCGTGAAATGACGAAATTTGCGTCAGTTCTACGTAATTTGAAGAACCAATCAAAGAAAAAAAGTTCCCCTGTTACTGTTCTAAGTTTAATCGCCTGTAGTTTGTTTTGATGCTATTGTTTGCATTACATATTTAACAGAGTTTTCACTAGTCTACAAATAGTTACTTAAGTTTTTAATGGTAAGTTTACATAAATATTTTTGTTTTGGTGTTAATTTTAGTGAAATCTTATAACCTACATAACTTCAATGATCCCAATAATATTTTTAATAGAATTTAGTAACAAATGTTGTTCAATCTAACCTCAAACAATACTTTTTCATCTTTGCCATTTCACAGGATGCATTTCCATTTAGTTTTATATATTATATATAAAAATCTAAAGTTGTTACACAAACGGGGTAACCAAAGCCTGTGGCTTTTGTTACTCCATACCACATTATACGATATAAAATGAAAAGAAAAAAAAAAAAAAAGTACTGGTTATTAACAAATTACAGTAATTATTAAATAAATGATTTTTATGCTTTCCCTTGTTTCAGGACACAATATGCCTCGAAAGTATCAAAGGCCTGTTGGTACCCGAAAATACAAAGATCACTCAGTACAAATACAGGATCTTACACCAAATGTATACGTTATTGTAGAACTTATACTTAATGAAAATAGAAAAAAGAAGTGAAAAAACAATTCTATGCTATTGTTCAAGAAACTAAACCCGAGGAAGAAACAGCAAATGTAATTTTTTTTAAGAAAAGCTCCAAATCACTGGGAAATGATTATGTGTTTCCAAATATTGATGGTGAGATGAACATTAAGATCACAGACATTATCGCAATTGTTAAGCCTGTTAAAGTTAATAGAGGATGTCATACTTTCCCTTTTGCGCTTAATAATTAAATGTTAGATTAAGTTAATATTAGTGCCATTATCGTATAATTTTTTACTGGTACGTCAAATGTAAAATATTATAATTAAATTTATTTTGGCATTTTATGTGGATTTTGTTGTCTTTTAGTGAATAATTGAAGTTAAACATCGATTTACAACCACTGGTTTTTGTTACCCCATATCACGGGGCAAATAAAACCACCAAGTTTTTATTTTCTTATAATTAACATGCATGTTTCAAAAAATTTTCTTATGTATTATTATAAAGTAGAGCAATAGACCCAAGTTTTTCACAAATTAGTTAATCTCTAACTTAAATAGCTTTTGAGTGTTAAGTGTTTGAGTTTGAAAAGTGGTCTAAGTGTCTGGATTATTAGTGACGAAAATACCTACTGCGCATGCTCTGTGGATGTCTCCGAACCCACCCAGTGTTGCTTAGAGAGGATCTCTTACGGCGACGTAATTAGTCCAGTCAATAGGTATGTAAAAAAAGGCTTACCTAGCAAAAGGTGGGGTAGAAGATTTTTCTTTTTTAATTTGTACATATTAGCGTCAATATGAAAAAAACGATTTATCCAACATGGTCGACCCCGGGAGAACTTTTGTCGGCTGAAAAACCTCGAAAATTTACTACTTTTTTTACTTTTTTTGAAATATCTCAGAAATGGCTTAATTTAGCGATATTTTTCTATTATAAAGTTTAAAGAGGATTAAATTTCCTACAAATTTCGTCATTACAACTTTTTTGTAGTACTAATAGCGAGCGCGTTACAGCCTCTTGAAAGTCGGCATTTTTTCTCAAGCTAATAAAATACAACTCAAAGAAATGGGTCGGTGATTGAACGTTTATTAGAAAACGGAAAAAAAGGAAAGGACATATTCAGCTGTCTGACCTTAGGAAATGATATCTGCTTCGTAGCAAAGGAGGTTAAAAAAAGAAAACTGACCCCCCCCCCCCACACACAAAAAGCTCTCTCTTTCCTCCCCCCCCCCCCCCTCTTCCATCTTGTAGTACGCTGCCTCGACTGAGCATCTACCTACATTATTCAGTTCAGTTCGAATGTGTGAACATACTGTTTCAACCCATGAGCGTTTTCTATTACAATAACCGGAGTGTTTGTTTTATTTACGAAATCAGTTTGAATAAAGGTGAAATAAAGATTCTCAAGGAGAAAGGTATACAGAAAATCTGCAAAAGTGCAATGCAAAACGTCAAAATGAAGAACATCGGTGTTTTTTGAAGAACCTACAACAGATAAGAATTCACAATGCCTGTCACAAATGATACACCAATAAGCGAATGATTGCAGCATATGTACGGCGTAATACAACTGGTGATGCAGCTGGTCCAAACTGTGCGTCTACATATCTTTCATCAATAACTGAAGGTTTCAGTTTTAAAGATCAGTGTTTCCTGTATGGAGAAGGGGATACTTGAAGATTTCTTTAAAAAACAGGAACGACTTCTTGAGCATGAAAGAAATTTTATCCACCGTGCTATGAAACTGGGTGTGAAAGAAACAATTGTAAATGGTACCGAAAATCGTAGGGATGAGTGTAGAAAAAAAGTATTTGAATGCATCGGAAATGTAAAAGCTTTAGTTGCTGTAAATGCTTGGTATCACAGGTTTTGTCAGCAAAAACTGCATTGGAGGCCTAAAAGTGAGATGAAACGAGGATACTACCCTGCAAGTAACACTGATGAGGCAATGGAATCAGTTTACCCCTACCCTGAAAACGACTCGGAGGAGTGCCAGTATTTGATGAATAAAATAGAGAGTGATTTTCGTCCTGGTATCAGAATGGTTACATCATGCCTTTGCAAGAAATATGGTGAAGATGTTTTAATAGCCGAAACTACCAACAAAAAAGCAGTTGTTTGCTTTCAAATTGTTGGCTATAAAATACTCAGTGAAGCTAGTACAATAACAAGGACTCTTATCCTCAACAGCAAAATGTCATACTAATTTCATCATTGGACAAGACTAAAGAAGATGATAAGCTATTCTAAGAGCTTTTGTAATTACTGCAAGAAGGAGAGGAACAATCTGAGGATGACGCACCTTCCTTCTACCTGTGATGACTATTGAAATTTAAGAACCCAACCTTTCAAAGCAACCCCGAAGAAATAAACATGTATATTATGCATTAATGCACTTTTCTTTATTTGTTTCAAGGCTAAATGATCTCCCTATAATTTATATATAAAGTTAAATTTCTACAATTTACTTTTGTAATGTAATTATTTGCTAATGTTCTTCAAACAAGTTTGCCTATTTATGAAGTTCATTTAAAATTAAGATTGTATATTGCTATTATCCTCAATATTAATATAGCAGTAATTAATGTTTTTTACAACATTATATATTATATCTAAATATCATTAATGTTTTATAATTTAATAAATAGTAAAATTAAAATATTTATGTATCAATGCATTGAGTTTTGCTTATTAGCACCCTAATATTTATTCATTTACAGTTATGTACAAATGTTTTCTATTTTCTATTTTTCCTTCGTATGTGTTAGTGTGTATTATGTATTGCAGTAGTAAAATACTGTACATCGGCAGTTATTGGAGTCTGATAATGACTACTGTTGTTAGGCCAGAATTGTCAGTGCGTGGCCGGGGGGGGGGGGGGGGCGTATAGTTATTAAAAAGGGAAAAATTAAAAGGGTGATCGCCAATTTACCTGGCTAACATATTTAATTCTTTTCAAAAATCACGATTATTTTAACAAGGTATATGTTAAGAGAACAATAAAGAAAATAAAACAGTATTTCTTACAATATATATTGTAAAAATATACATCTGGCATGTGTATTTCCGTATTACGTTTTTGATCACCAAATCCAAAAATCCCAAGGACGACAGATATCAGAGCTATATCATTAAAAGTTGTTAAGCTTTCTGTAAATAAAGCTTCTAATTCTAATAATTACTGTACATTATTTATAAGGAGTAATGCGCTTTTTTTACGAAGTTGAGAAAACTGTTTATTTTCAAGAAGCTGTTACGCGCTTGCTATTAGTTCTACAAAAAAGTTGTAATGAAGAAAATTGTAGGAAATTTAATCCCCTTTAAACATTACAATAGAAGAATATCGCTAAATTCAGCCATTTCTGAGATATTTCGGAAAAAGCCAAAAAACTAGTAAATTTTCGAGGTTTTTCAGCCGACAAAAATTCTCCCGGGGACGACCATGTTGGATAACTCGTATTTTGCATATTAGTACTAATACGTACAAATTAAAAAAACAAAATCTTCTACCCCACCTTTTGCAAGGTACATTGTATTTATTGACTGGACTAAATCCACTTTGGCGAAAAATTGCCCGTTTGACATTTTACAAATATTCATTTTTCGTCGAGATTCTTCCATTCATTGAAGCAGGCTAAATTATTTATCCTTACTATAAAATTACATTCAGATGTAAAACAATTTATATAAACATTATCGAAGGCAATATGAAGTTTTAATATATAAATAGATTGATTATTTTTCAAATTAATTTAGCATTATTTAATTAAAGGGAAAAAAATATATTTTAAAGAAAACTGATTTTTTCAGACAGAAAAAAAAAAAAAAAAAAAAAATCACAATTTTTCTGTTGATTACTCTCTTAAAAGTAAAAGTAAGAGATATAGGCTAAGTTTAAATACATCATAGGACAAAATACAAATAATAATAAAAGAAATATGAAGAATCATAAAGAAAATAATGGGATAATAATAGTGAATTTAAACTAAATTAAGCGCATCACAATATACACAAAGCACATTTATTCTTATTATTATTTACCTACGTTAGTGAAAATTGTGTTATTGTTATTATTTTGTTTAAAATTGCTTTGATAATTAGTGATAACATTGATTATATATATATAAACCTCCAATTATTGTAGTTTTTGGAGATATTCAGACTGTTTTTCACCTTAACAAAATTCCTTAGATATATATATATATATATATTATAAACCTTTTCAAACATTTCACGGGATAAAAAAAATAAAAGAAGAAGAAATGGAATATTAATTAAAGACATTTCTTAATGAAAGCATACATTATATAACGATAATTCATTGATGAATTCCCCCTATAATCCATCAAAAACCAAAAATATAATACATATGTTTGATTTAGTTTTTATAAATTTGGTTTATAAATTTCAATAATTATAAAATATTTTCACGTAATATGTAGTATATAAAAACAAATAATTTAATGTAGTCGAATACCCTAAATACTCTTATATAGTTTTGACAAGCATTATTTTAAAAATATTATTTCAATTAATAATGTATTTACTTGCAGTAATATTCGGTATACCATTCTAGGCACCTTACTCTACATGCACCTAATAAAGATATAAGTTATTTTGGGGAGGATTATCAAAATTATTTTTCTACATTTTTAGTTTGTCAATATCTTTTGCTTTGTTCAAAGCTTCATTTCTGTGTCTAATTGTTTATTGATTAATTCAAGTCTTCCTTACCGGTGTTTAATCATTGTAATGACAAATTATTATTGTATATATGTAGTGAGAGACTAGGAAGAGCACTGAGAAGTTATTATTACATTAATTAAAGTTTAATAAAAAAAAGATTAATATTTACATAATATTTACAAGATTTGACCACATAGGTCCAAAAAACTATTCCACTTAGGATTCGTTTCGAGTTAATCATATCGTAAAATAATTAAGCAACTTAGGCAGGCTATGTTAGCGATTACATATCCAAAACGTATCTCACTGTACACTAAGATAGTTCTTTTTTTCACGTAGAAAAGTCAAGAAGTAAAAAAAGTAAAAAGAACAATAAAAAAGAGAGTTCTGTTTCATCATAGCAGCCCGACCGGCTGTCTCCTGGATGATGCAGTCTGTTTCGCTTGCACCTGGGTAATTAATTTTATTACTTCTCTTCTCTCTCTGTTCAATGGTCCTACAGAATTCGGCTATCCTGCGACAGCTTCGACCTCGAAGTTGCAAGTCTGGGACTCATCAAGTCCATCCACCAAGGATCTGAAAAATACAAAAAAGAAAAAAAAAAAAAAAAAAAAAAAAAAAAAACAAGCGACAGAGAGATTCTAAAATATGATTTACACTATATATACAATAAAAAGTTTTTTTTTCTGTCTAATTGGACTTCGTCCATTTTTTAATCATATCTGCGGCAGTTGACGTTATATTTGGTCCTTCATGCTGACCAACTTTTTGAACATCGTATCTATCATTTGCCTTAACTTTTGTCACCTTATTGGGTCCAAAATATTTAATTCTTAGTTTGAGACCTGATCCAAATTGGATACGTTGAATGGCAATTAGGTCCCCTATATGATACTTATGTGCTCTCTTGCGCTTTTTATCATATTGTTTTTTATTCTCTTCCTGAATTTTCTCGATAAATTGTTTAGCATCGTCTCTTAATTCTTCCCTGTCTTCCATGAACCTTTTTCTGTACTCTTCTTCTAAAAGACTTTTGACGAACAGATCCTCTTTGTTTTTCATCTTAACTCCTGTTAGTAGTTGAAAAGGTGTTAACTTTGTACTCCTTGTCGTCGTGTTGTTCAATATTCTTTGTACAGTACTGACATTCTTGTACCACTTAGTGGGATCTTCAATGGATAATTTGGACAAGACGGGTATTAGAGTCCTGTGCAAACGTTCGATTTGCCCATTTCCTCTTGGCACTCCTGTCGTAATTGGAACGTGCTCGATGTTTTCCGCATGGCAATATTCTTCGAATTCATTAGATCGAAATGCACTTCCTTTGTCGGTTATAATTCGTGATGGGTTTCCGAAGGTTGTTTGTTGAAGTTTCAGCTTATCTAAAGCTTCTTGTGCACTCGTGGTTTTGACCGGATATAACCAAACAAATTTTGTAAATCCGTCAATCACAGTGAAAATATGCTGATATTTTTTATTGGTAGATGGTAACAGTCCAATAAAATCAATATGATAGGAGCCTAGCGGTACATTTTCCTTCGGAATAGGATTCAAGTATCCTTCCGGTTTTCCACTTTTCTTATTGCATAGAATACATTTCACGCAATTGGCTATAACATTTTCTATTTTCTTTCTCGCACCTGGAATGTAAAAATCTCTTTTCACTATTTCTTCTGTCTTCGCTGAAGCAAAATGTCCTTTTTGATGTATTTGTCTTATTATTTCTGACTGCATATTTTCTGGTACAACTAACAACTCTCTACCCGCATCATACCTGTACAATACATCATTTTTGACTAATTAATTGTCTTCTTTCCCATTTTCCATTAATTCTTTTATTACTCGTATATTTTCGTCATTGTTTTGAGAATTTGCTATTTTATGTGTTATCTCGTCATCTAAGGATTGAGTGTCGACAACATTTACATTTCTGCTTAAAGCATCTACATGTTTCATTTGTGAAGCGGGTCTATGCATTATTTCATAGTCAAATTCCTCTAAAAGTAATGCTCAACGAGCTATTTTAGGCGATAAGTCTGCTGAAATGCCGAACAATCTGTGAATATCTTAAATTTTGTTCCTAGTAAATAATTTCTGAATTTTTTCAAAGCCTCAATCACTGCTAAAATTTCTAATTCATAACTAGGATACTTTTCCTGTTGCGCATTAGTTTTCTTGCTCATGTACTGGATTGGATGCATTTTCTCATCATCTTCTAATTGTAATAATACTGCACCGAACCCGATACTGCTAGCATCCGAGTGTAATTCCAATTTAGGTCCTTGTCTAGAAAAATGAAGTTCTGGTTCACAACTCAGTATTTTCTTTAAATCCTGAAAAGCTTTCTTTTGTTCATGGCCAAACTGGAATTCGTTATTTTCTCTAAGGAGATCACTCAATGGTTTCGCGATTTTGGAATAATTTTTAATAAATATTCGAAAATACCCTGTTAGACCTAAAAAGCTTTGAACTTGTTTAATGTTTTTAGGGGTGGGAAAATTTTCTACGGCCAGAGTTTCTGATGGCGAAGGCTTAATAGTACCGTTTTCAATTAGGTATCCCAAAAATTCTATCTTGCGTTTTAAAAATTGGCATTTCTTGAAATTTAAGTTTAATCCGTAGTTAGCAGCTGTTTCTAATACTAATTGAAGTTTACGTATCCCTTCCTCTTCACTTTTTGATGGTATTATCAAGTCATCCACATAAATTATTACGGTTTTATCCCTAAGTATATCCTTGAATATATGAAAAATATATCCCTCGAATACTGATGGACTTGTACACAACCCAAATGGTGCTTTTAAAAACTCGTATTGTCCCTCGTGAGTTACAAATGATGTATATTTAGTACTATCTTTTTCAATGTCAACATGAAAAAAAACATTTTTTAAGTCTAGTGTCGTAAATACACATGAATCTTCCAACTTATCGATTACATCTTCAATAAGAGGCAACTGGTTGGTTGGTTGGAGGATTAAGGCCGATTGACTCCTTATGTGTCCTAGGCCTATAGGGGGAATGCCCTCCGTGGGGGTCTTTCTAAGGGGTCCTAGCCCGTATTTACGCGAGTTTCGGAGGAAACCACGGAAAACTCCGAACGGCTAGGTCGATGAGCGCGACCTGGGATCGAACCCGGCACCTCCCATCTACCAGCTTTGAGCGCAGAACCGCTCGGCCGCAAGAGGCAACGGGAACCTGTCTTAAACGATTTCCTTATTCAGCCTACGGTAATCTACACAAATTCTAGTACTTCCATCTTTTTTCTTACTTAGTACAATTGGCGATGCGAAATCTGAGCAACTAGGTTTTATAATTTTTTGTTCAAGCCATTCTTGAATTTGTTTCTCTACAATAGCTTGTTCTGTTATGGGGAGGCGCCTAGCTCTCTGACATATAGGGATTTCATCATTTAAAATTATTTTCATTTTTACATCCGTGCTTTGTATTTTATGTGGAGTGTACCCTGTAATCATGCGAATCAACTGTTCACGTACATTAGCATTTAATATAGGCTAGCATTTAATATGGCTAGTATCTAAAATACCTTCTCTAGAGTCATCAATTATATCAACCATTAAATAATTAAAAATCTTCGGGTCGAAAGATAAATCGTCACTTTGACCGGAGGAAACATCTTTCGGTTTTGTTGTTTTTACGTTTCGCACATCTGACTCAAGGTTATACATTTCAAAAGGGGATATAACATTTCTAGAAACACAATGTTTTTCATTATTTTGAACCAGATCAATTACATTTACACAATTAAATTCAATTTATCCTTTCGAAAAATTAAACTTTAAATTGGACAATATGTCCATGCCAATAATAGCAGAAAATTGTAAATCTTCTACAACAAAAAACATTAGTTTTAAGTAAAATGTCATCAACAGCTATATCTGCTATAAAATACCCTTTACATTTGACCGTATTTTTTCCTATACCTTTAATAAACATTTTACTATCTCTTAAATGTGGTGACCCTAGATCTTTATAATAACTTTCACTAATCAGTGTAATCTCGGAGCCAGTATCGATTACAGCTGGCCTAGAAATATCATTAATCTTTATAATCTTTTCGATCTTAGCATATGATTGATTTACAATATAGTTATAAACACTTTTTTCATTATTATCAATATGTTCCTTTTAACTTTTAATTTACATTGCGAACTTATATGTCCATACTTAAAACAAAACTAACACTTTTTATTGGCAAAATAATCATTATTAGCATTATTACTATTTGGGTAAGCACGTAAGGTCGATTGTTTATTTCTCTGGTTCGAGTCTCTCGATACATTTTTCTTAACATTTTGTGCGTACATCTTGCTTTGTTTCGTTTCTAGATTTACTTCTGTTTTCCCGATGTTAAATCTAGCGCTTTCATAATCTTCTAATTTTTCGACTATTTTTTCTGTCGTTTTTAATCTGTGCCATTCGTCTAAATAATGAGTCCGAATTTCTAACGGAGCTCTTCTCTTTAATTGATCTGAAACTATCAGTTCTTTTAGATCATTAAAATCGCATACTTTCAAACCTTCAATCTATTCTTCGAAAAAAAGATTAAGTTCAAAGGCGAAGTCTCGCCAAGTCGAATTGTTCTTTTTTCTATGAGATAAAAATTTCTGACGAAATTGCTCCGGTGTAAGCTTGAATCGCTTTAATAACATACTTTTAATATATTCATAATCATTCTCGGATTCAACTGGTACTCGTGTTACAATTTGTGCTATTTCCAAGGGAAGCAATCCCAAAATATGTGTTACGTAATCTTTTTTTTCTATATTCCCAACAAACACGGAGGTAATGGCCCACTTGTGGCTATGTTACCTTTGGCCATAAGCAACTTGTAGCGGCCCGCTATCGGTGGCCGTAACGGCAACGTAAAAAAAGTGTCACGCCGGCCTCAATACGGCCAAATTGAGTTTGGCCGTAAGTACAGTAAGCCGCCCGCCATCATGCCACTAATGGCTAACATAAATGAAAATTAGCCAAAACATGCCCATTATCATGCCATTAATGCTTAACATAAATGAAAGCTAGCCAGAATTTGCCCACCATCATGTCATTAATGGTCACAATAACTGAAAATTAGCCGAAAGATGCCCACCAACAAGCCACTAATGGTTGACAAATTGAAAAATTGGCCAAAAGTTGCCCACCATCATGCCATTAACAATTAATATTAAAGAAAATTAACTGAAAGATAGCCACCAACCAGCCACTAGTGGTTGATAAATATGAAAATTGGCCGTAAGTTATCCGTTATCAAGCCACTAATGGTTGACAAATATGAAAATTGGCCGCAAGTTACCCATTATCAAGCCACTAATGGTTGATAAACATGAAAATTGGCCGAAAGTTACCCGTTATCAAGCCACTAATGGTTGACAATTATGAAAATTGGCCACAAGTTACCCGTTACCAGGCCTCTACTGGCTGGCAAACATGAAAATTGACCGCAAGTTGCCCGTTATCAAGCCACTAATGGTTGACAAATATGAAAATTAGCCGCAAGTTACCCGTTATCAAGCCACTAATGGTTGACAATTATGAAAATTGGCCACAAGTTACCCGTTACCAGGCCTCTACTGGCTGGCAAACATGAAAATTGACCGTAAGTTGCCCGTTATCAAGCCATTAATGGTTGACAAATATGAAAATTGGCCGCAAGTTACCCGTTATCAAGCCACTAATGGCTGACAAATATGAAAATTGGCCGAAAGTTGCCCTCCATCATGCCGTTAACAGTTAACATCAATGAAAATTAGCTGAAAGTGGCCCGCCATCATATCATTAACAGCCATTATACATAAAAACTAACCGAAAGTTGCCAACCATCAAGCCACAAATGGTTAATATTAATAAAAATTGGCCAAAAGTTTCCCACAGTGTTACTAGCAATGGCCAAAGGTCAAATTATTCCACTGGAAAATTTGTTACCAGAATTATTCATCACTTAATTTTTTTGAAATTCCATTTTCACATTCAGAAAATTCACATCCATTAAATTAGTACTAATTTTCTGAAAAATTTATAAATTTTTCATATTTTATATTTAAAAATGTGAAAATTTAACTGTTTGTTTTAACTGTGAAACAAAATATAAAAAAAAATGAACTTACAAAACAGAGTACTAATTGTATGGATGTGAATTTTCTGAATGAGAAAACAGAATTCAATGAAATGCATTATGTGAAGTCATTGTGGTAACAAATTTTCCAATAAAATAGCTTTGTTTTTCTCTGTCAGTGAACATAAGTATTATGATCTTAAAGTTATATATGGATTTGTTACAGTCATAAAATTGTTTTCAGAAGAGCAAAGTCTGCATTTCTGGTCAATTTTCAATGAGGAGAACTATTAGTGGCGTATCTGTAAAAAATATGCTCAGAAAATGAGAGAAGCACTTCTGTAACATATAGAAATTTTCAATGTTTCACTCAACTACTGAGAATATTTTCAGAAAGCAAAAATTTAATCTATAATAATAAAAGATGTTTGTCTCTCTGTCTGAGCATCTAAACGTTCAGCCCCTATTGAACGCAGAACTACAATATTTGTCATACGGGTGCTCAGAAGCCTGCCTGAGTGCATAGTGAAAAAATAATTTAAAAATTTTAATTGGTTCCGGAGATATTAATTAAAATGTCGACCCATGTCAAATGAAAAGGCGATCTCAATGACTGAGAATTCACCGCGATTGCATAAAAATAGATATTTTAATGGAGTTAAAATCAGGAAAAGTGGAAAATAAATTAGAAATATTAGTTTGATTGTTACGAATTTGGCACAAAATGAAAGGGGATTTTTTTCCTAATCTAAGAGTGCAAGTGGCTTATCTCTACAGCAATTAGATTTTTTAAAATGAACTAAAGTATGAAATTTAGTTGCCAACAGGCAGTTATTTCATTTATCAAGGATTCTGCAGTGCCAGGTGCTAGACATGCTGACTGACTATTCTTCCGGTCGGGAAAAATTGCTTTTGTTTTTCGCCCACGTGACAAAGTACTGGAAATAAAAAAAAAAGCAGTTTTTGAATTTTTTCAATTTAAAATCGATCAAAAGCAGAACTTCGAAATTGCCCGTCATTATGGCTCACCTGTATGCAGTTAAAAAATCTAAAGTATAGCTTTAAAAATACAATAAATAGACATATTTATTTAAATTCATTTTTATTTCATCTGTTAATGACACCAAAAGTTACTTTTATCAGAATATTATTGATTTTTTTTTTTTATGAATTCGGTTGTAAAAAAGCAGGTTTTGGAATTCTTTTTACTTTTCAAAATAAAAATATTTAATTTTGCTGCATTTCAATGCATATGTGTGCAAAATTAACATTTCAAACACAGTAATTTATAAAAACTGATTACAATATCTGCGATACCCACCCTTAAGGCTGTACATCAGTCAGATTCCCTCTCTCTTTCTTCTCATTTTATTCAATGGGATTTTTGTTGCTCCGTTTTATAAAAATCTCATTCAAAAAATTAAATTTTTCGAATTCTGTTTCTTGAATATTACTCTTTGAACATGTTGTATTTAAGCTTAGTGGGTAATTAAAAAAAAGAAAAAAAAATCACTTAGAGATCTAAACTTACTTCTAAGTTTACTTATTGAAATAAAATATTTAAATTGATTTTTTCGAAAAATTACTTACTAAGCTAAATGATGACCTGTTCAAAAAGTAATATTTAATATTAAAAAAAAAAAAAAAAAAAAAAAAAAAAAAAAAAACAGATATCGAAAAACTTTATTTTTGAATGAGATATCCTTTTGAAACGAAGCAACAAAAATCCCATTGGATAACATGGGAAGAGAGAAAGGGCTCTTTTAATAAATTAACAATGAAAAAGTATTTTCAAATGCAATATATAGCACTTGCATAAATCTCAGTTAAAATCCAGTGTTGATTGTAGCTCACAGTAGAGAATCTAAGCATCAAATCTTTATTATAAAAAAAAAAGAAAAAGGAAGAAGCTTTACATGTTCTAATAAAATATAAAATTTTAACACTGCATTAAGAAATGAAATATTTACCACAATTTAATCATGTTACATTATATATATGCAAATACTTTTCTCATTTTTAATAAGCAAGAGTGAACTGAAACTAGGCTCGTAAATACTAAATCTAACTGAAATAAATGTAAGACTACAACATTTTTTATAAATAATGCAAAAAATCCAAGGAGCTATAGCCAGATTCTCATGAAAAATGTTTGTAGACCTTTAAAAAAAAAAAAAAAAAAAAAAAAATCAACAAATATATTTTATTAGTTTTTTAATATTTAAATCACTTTTTTCTCTTTTAAATATTTTATTCTGATAGAACTATGCTGGAAAAGTCTTTTTTTTTTTTTTTTTTTAACTTACTATTAATAACAAATTAAAGAGAAAGTTCTTAAGTCGAACAATTTAATACTTAAAAAGGATATTTTCATCTGTTCTTTTAAAAGTAAAATAGATGAAATGTCATCATGCAACAGTAGAATCTAACACACTTATGAGTCAATTGGCAATAGGATATATTAATTTTATTAGCTTAGTGCAGTTAGAAAGAAACATATAATTAACTTTTTTTTTTTTTTTTTTTTTTTTTTTTTTCATATTAAGCATTAACAAACAATTTAAAAATTTAAACTAAAAGACTTAATAACTTGAGACTTTAAATGATTTTAAAGTCTCCCAAACAATTGACTGAGTTTTTCCTGTTTTTACAATAAACTGTGAAACTAACTGATCTTTCCAAGTTTTCATTAAAATTACAGGTTCTGTAGCAACCCTGTCATTTTCTAAGTAAAAAAAAAAAAAAAAAAAAAAACTAACTTAAGCTTTTTCTGTGTGTGTGTGTGTGTGTGTGTGTGTGTAAACTTTGCTTTGTAACAAACAAAAACCAGTAACTTCAAAAAATTTCATTTATTTTTTTCCACCTAGTTAATAAGATACTTTTTCCAGAAATACTTTTTCCAGTTAATAAGATACTTTTTCCTTTTTTAAGTTACTTTTTCCAGATCTGATCCTCCTCACAGCAGCTAGAAAAAGAAAGAATAAAATAAATACTTATTTACATTAAAAAATCTTGACATGTGAAGCATACAATCTGTAATTAAAATACAATGCTTTTATGAGCTTTAAATGATAGCTCAGTTTGTTCCCCTAATTTATTTCTTTTTTTACTCATATATTCTTCACATAATCATTAAAAAAAAAAAAAGTTTGTCAATATAAAGAAAACTATGGGATTCAAGAAAATTATATATATATATAAACATACTGTAAAATACTGCTCAAGCACCCCCTCAATCTTTCTTTGGAAGTCAGGATATGTTCAGAGAGAGGACGGGTAAACAAAAAAATTGGCAAAAGTATAGAAATTAACAAATATTTTCCAGCTGAAATTAAATATGGTTAACCTACATTCAACAATCTGGAATAGATTGCTAAACTTTCCTTACTTCCAATAAATTGTTTTTAAAAAATTGCCGCTATTTTAGGAAGCTTATTACAGTGCCACCGCTATGACAGAAAACGTGAGACATGTGACATACAGTGCGTTGCATGAATGTAAACGCACCTTTTCCAATAACCAGAAATAGTAATTTTTAAAGAAGGAATGTGACTTACAGTTATTGCATATTACTAACAACTGAATAAGTTGCTTTGAGCACGTATGTTTAGGCTCATGCAAGCTTATGTAAATGAGTGTTTAAGCATTTTCTTATTTTTTCTGTTTTTCGTTTGTTGCGCGAAATTAAACGCACTCTGTATTTTGTGTTTAAAATTTATCAGAGCCACCGGAATTAAACTAAAACACTGACAGTCATGTTGCTAAAGTTCTCTAAAAACAGTTTTAATGCTTGAGTGCAAAATTTACGGAGTTTGTTCAGGATGGTAAGAGGGGAAACTTTGACAGTAGACGAGAGGATAAAAAATCGACTTTATGCGTGATAAAGGCAATCGTGAAATTGGGCACCAAATCGGAAGAAGCGAGAGTGTTGTGCGAAATTATATAAAGAAAGTACAAAATTATAGGAAAAAAGCGTATAAGAAGCGAACAGGAAAGCTTACCAGTTACGACAAACGTCGAATATGCAACGTTGCAAAGAATAAGAATATTTCCTGTGCGAAGATAAAGGCTCAATACAAGCTGGGTGTTTATCGGAAAACCATATGGATAACTATCAAAGCTGCAACATTCATTAAATTTAAGAAAATGAAGGCGAAACCACCCCTCGCTCAAAAGCACAATGATATGCGGTTGGAATGAGCAAGAAAATGGATTCTAGATCGACAAAATGGGAAAAATTCATCTTCTCCGATGAAATAAGTTTAATCTCGATGGCCGGATGGATTTCATAGCTACTGGCACGATTTGAGAACCGAAGAAATGTACTGTTCAAAACGTCAATCAGGAGGTGGGTCTGCCATGGTGTCGGCAGCCATAGGTTTTAAAGGGACTTTCGAATTAGAGTTCGTGGATAACACTATGAACTCTGTAGATTATGTCCAGATGCTCACAAGGAATCTCCGCCGTCAAGCAGTCAAGAAAGCTGGAAGAAATTATATTTTTCAGCAAGATTGTGCATCTGTACCTACAGCACATATCGTGAAAAAATGGTTCCGAGGCAGTAAAATTAAAGTTCTGCATTGGCCCTCAAAAAGCCCCGATTTAAACATAGTGGAGAACGTATAGGGTATTCTGGCTTGCCGTGTTTACGTAAACGGAAGGCTGTTTAACACGAAAGATGAACTAAAATCAGCCATTCTATTAGCTTGGAAGACAATCAGCTTGGATGACCTCATGCCACTGTATCAGTCAATGCCAAGGCGTTTTACTGGCTGTTCTAGAAGTCCATGGTGGCTTTACAAAGTATTATATACAATATTTGTTTCTCAGTTATTTATTTTTTACATGTGCGTTTAAATTCATGCAACATGTACTTTTGACATAAATTCAATAAAGTTATGTTTTAAAAAATCATATTGTTCTTTCATCGTTTTGACTCGTATTTTCATTTCTTGAATAATACACATACCGTTTGCATCAAGCGTCACCTATTCATATTTTTTTTTATTACACTTCTATACCATTCTAATTCTTAAAGCTAAGGTGCGTTTATTTTCATGCAACGCATATTATATTTACAGCACTGTATATTTCTGTTTCTTTTCAAAATAGTATTGTTTAAAAATTCCAAGTCTCCTGATTTTTAATAGAAAGATTGCAATTTCTAATTTTTCTCCCTCCATAGCATAAATGTCCTTTTAAACATGCTTTATTAAATTCTAGAATTTAAAGAGGGAGATGTAAAATATTTTTACCTTATGTAAATAGATTCCAGAACCTATAAAGAAATAGAATTGTTCAATATCTCTCACTTATAATTTTGTGATTTCCAACCCCCCCCCCCCTAAAAATCTGATTAAATGCTCTGCAGAAGCCTTATGATTTCCAATCTTTCTCCATATGCAGCATAAATATCAATAATTTTTGGAAGCTTGCTTTATTAAGTTTTAAAACCTATAAAAAGTAAAAGCGTTCAATATCATCCATTCATTTAATTTTTGTTGTTTCTTTTAATATATACAAGATTTTGCATCCATTTCAACGTTTGATGATCTTGTCCCACTTTAGTTTGAGCACCAGTATTTTTGTAAATGTGGTTTCTTACTACAAACATTTAACTAGTCAAACAAAATTATGAACAAAAATTTTTATCTTGTGTGATACCAAGAATATTGCATAAAACTCTTTAGCTTACTTTATGTATTATTAAAATTTCATAATTACAATGCTTTGATCTTATCTATCCCCCATAGCAGAATACTTTTGAATGTTCTGCAACAAGATTTCCCGGTGGTCAAACATTTTTGACAGGACACATACTACACATTTTACAAATTTACTCTCAATATTACTTACACACACATATATATACATAACAGCATAAAAATTAATACTAAATTGATATTTAAAAATTTTACTTAACTTGTAATTAAAAAAAAAAAAAAAAAAAAAAATCAGAAGGTTGTGACCACCACATTACTTTTTTCTATATAATTTTACACAAATTCATGCACTACAAGTTATTTATTAAATTATTATTTATGGAATTTTTTTTCCATAATAAGTACAGACGAGTTTTTATCTCACAGAATTATAACACTAAATGCCGAAAAGAAAGTTTTGTGCCAACATAAGAAGAAATGTGATTTTTTTTTTTTTCTAACTTTTTGTTAAAGAATAGAAAAAAAAAATGATAACTTAGTTTTAAATTATCACAGATCTATTGTTGAACCATTTGTCTTAAAGTATTTAAAAGTTTTTCGAAAGACATCCATATTGAAAATTTACATCCTGAAAGGATGGGGGGGGAGAAGCAATGCTAATTTACTAGTACTATTACATCAATAATCCATATTAACTTTACAATTACACATTAAAAATAACTTGTATAACGTACATTTGTGAAATTTTGTCCTATAATGCCATGTTAAAATTTTTTTAATTGAGATCACAGTGCCATCTTTTGAGCGATTGATCTCCCAATCTAATCAGCATCTGTGTAGGTCAGGGTTTAACTAAATACCAAGATTGGTTAAATTTCCTTGATTAGTTCTTGAGATACAGCATCCACAAAATTTATGACATACACAGACAGACATTTTAGAGTTCAAAAATTTTCATAAAACAAATACTTCCTCTCTCTCTCTCTATATATATATATATACACACAGTGTCCATTCTAGGCAGAATTAACGAAGCGCTGCACCCTGTTTGCCCTTCAGATAAAAGAATTCTGCCCCGATACCCTTTGAACTTGATTGTGCAACCCGAAATTTGAAAATGCAAGAAATGATCGAAAAAGAAAAATTTCAGAGTAAAACCGACGAACGATTTGAAGGAAATATTGATTTCAGAAACAAATTTTTATGAAAATTGTCTGTTGATTTAATTAATAAAAATAGTCTGCTTATATAGCTAATATAATATATATACACACTGGAAACCTCTTTTATATGTAGAAGCCAAAAAAAAAAAAAAAAAAAGAATCACCTGATAGGTTAGCATTACATCATTGTTTTTGTATCTAATTTCGTTCTATCCATTAGAAAATGTTAATTTAAATTTGTCAACTTGCATTCTTTTTGATTTTGAACACCTAAAACTAATCCAATATAGCAGTTTTTGCCAAGATTTGATTTTTTTCTATAAGTATTTCAATATTAAAAGTGCTTTCAAGTGGAACAGCATAATGACCACAGGCTTCAGGATAAGGCTGACTTCTATAATTGAAAAAAGATAAGTCTTTTTTATATTTTCTTATTTATTTTATCATTATTTGAAAACAATCAATAAAGTGCTAATATTAATGTAAATAAATTAAAAAAATAAATGAAAATAAAAAGAATTAGAGCTGAAACTGAAAGCCATTCAGTGCATTTTAATTATTTATTACTCAAATGCGATTTTGGAGATGTAGTACGAAAATATGCAAAATAAATGAATAAATTAGGTAAAGCAAAATAAAGAATAAAATATATACATATATTAAGTGGATACATAAATATTTCATGATTAATCCAAGCTAAAGAAATTACCAAATTTCAAATTATTTTTGTTATCTAACTAAAGTGCCACAATAATCCTCACACAGATCACATAAACACTTTAACAGAGTGCAGCGTTATGTAATTAAAGTTCTAAGAAGGAAAATAAATATGTTTATTTTAAATGACAAACGGCATTGCATCATTACATAGCCGGAAAAAACGCCATGCATCTAAACATCGCCAAAGAATAAGTTTTATTTCTACATATAATAAAAATGTCTATTTTGTTTTGTGTATGCTGGTTGCTTTGTTGGCAAACGGATGCCAGCAAAATAAAAAATAAAAACACACATATTCAGGTACGTTTTGACCTTTCATGATGTACCTCGTTGCTTGATTTTCGAATTTTTTTTTTATTACAGTTATAAAAATTATAAAAATATGAAATTTGACTTCATTTTATGTTTTTTTTTTTGGCGATGTTATGACATGATAGCTTTTGCAGATTCCCTCGCGCAGACAATCGTTTAATTGAGAAATTAGCCACGATAAAGGTAAATTTTGTTAACAAGCCATAAAGCGATATATTTTGACGACCCACCGCAAGAAAATAACGTTTTGTAGTGAAATAATGGCTTATTTCAGCATATAATTTAAACGATTAAATGTAAATTTTATCGACAAATCGATCTCATATTTCGATAGACTTTCGTATTGTGTATTATGGCAATCACGCATAAAAAAGCAATTCTATTATTTTTTGTGAAACAATTGCATATTTCGGTATTTATTTTTGAAAAATATACAAAATTTAACAATTAACAGTAAAATAATAACCTTTATTGGCAATTAATGCTATTACATAAATTTTAAAAATTAGCAGTAAAATGATTCCATATTTTGGCTAATTTATTGCATACATCGGGAATTATCTTTGAGAAAAAGTGCAGATTTCACTGAACACCGTGAAATAAAGCCTATTTCAGAAAATAATTGGGCAATTAAAGTAACTTTAATAATTAGCGGCGAAAGGATTGATGGTTTCAACAATAAGCCACAAAACATCCAGATTTTCGGAAATCACCTTTAAAAAAATGGCAAATTTTAACAATTAGTACCGAAATAATATAAATAATATCATATTTTAGGAATTAGATACGTTTAAGCATAACTTTTTAACAGTTAGTAGTGAAATGATACCGTATTTCCGAATTAGGCCACAAAGTTATTTCTGAATTTGGGATTCATATTTGAAGTTTAATTTACAGTTTGAAAAAGCAAGAGGAAAAGATTACTACACAAAAATGTATTTAAAAAAAAAAAAAAAAAAAAAAAAAGAGTACTGCTTACATTCTTTGCAAACAGAATTTAATTTAGCATGATAGGCTTTATTTTAATATATTCTTCCATATAAAGGCATGCTGTAACTGTAATAAGTACAAAACTTTGAATAAACACCATAAAATACAATAGACTCCCCTCTGTTAAATTCTGCGAGTTTATTGCATTTTATGGTGTTTATTCAAAGTGTTGTACTTATTACTTTAAAATCAGTTCTGCAGTGATTTCTTATAATGCAGTAACTGTATTTTATTCCCTAGCATCATTTACTATATTTATTCATTAAAATTACTTTGGTATAGTATAGGTAGAGCTTTAACTTAGGAGCCCCTTGGCGGCTTTTAAATCTTTATAATTTTGATGATGAAGTGAAATGACTATTGCAATTCCGTAAGTAAAGACCTTAGCAGGAAATGTCTGAGCTAATTTGATGTCAAATTTAAAATTCCGCAAAAGGGTTCTATACTAAAGCTATTCTGATCTCTCTAGCATGATTTTTCTCAACTATACATATATATTCTACTTAAATTCTATTTTATACTACTTAAAAAGCCATTTGTAATTTATACAACCAAAAGCTTAATTTATACCCCATGGCAATGCATACTACCTTGTTTAGTAATCCAAAGGAACAGGGGCCAATGGTTCATTCTACAACACAGTGGAAGATTATTTTTAAGATTTTTGACATTTCTGGAATCTTTACATAACAAAATGTAAAAAAATAAATAACAAGACCACCATAGTTCTTCTTACCTCTTTCTTATAAGGTGCCTTGTGCATAGCCTCAACATCAAAATCTTCAGCCATGATAAATCCTGCAATTATAGGCAAAAATTCTAAAAAAGGAAAAAAATAAACTAAATTAATTAAATATGCTAATAACAGGGCTTCCACTCAATGAAGACTACAAAAATAGTCGCTTTAGTAGCCTTTCATAGGAAAGATAGTCTCCTAAATAAGTTTTCTGAAGCAGAAAATAGTTTTCGTTTTACAACCCCCCCCCCTACCTCCTCCCCAATTTCTTCTTTTATCCAATATTAATTTTATGATTATATAAAATAATCTGAATAATTAAGCAGTAATTTTCACTAATGTTAAAAAAAAAAAAAAAAAATCCTGAGTATTTTAGATTACTGAAATATATATACATATATATATCAGCAACACATAATATAACCAGGTGATGCCAGCTGCTCTTGCAACCTAAAATTGGTTTAGCCTGATATTCACTTTCAATCCTTTGTTTTCTTTCAAATAACACACAATGGGTTGAATTTTAGTACTTTTCTAATATAATATTTCAAAAATTAGAGACCATAATAGGTTATGTTTCTACTGATTGTGACAGAATTAGAATGCATGTGAATCCTTTGAATTGAGCTAAACAAGGTGTGAGAAAGAAATTTCAATTTTCCAGATATTTACAATCAAATTTTTCTGAGTTTTAAAAGACAATTCACATTTTCCATGCGATTTCTGCTAGGTTGGAGATTAAAACTTTAATTCTTTCAGATCATTAATTCTAAAAGGTATTTGAAATTTAGAAGTAATGAGCACCAACGGAATGTTCTTAATGAAGAGATTTCTAAATCATCTATTGCTTCCCATTGATGATCTGTTGCTGTTTTTACGAAGCTTTTCAGATCTTTAAAAATTAAATAAATAAAAATCTGTTAATCTTTCTTCAACACTCACATAACTTTCTCTTGCTAAGTTTCTTTTGTTTCCTCCCCACACCCCCTTTCTTTTTTTTTTTTTTTCTTTTTTTTTTTTAATCTTGTCACACCAGTATTTATACTGATTTTCAGTCTTGTTTCAGTCTTTGTGATTTTCAGTCTTTCAGTATTTTGTTTTGTGCATTGTTGCTTTATTTGCTACACTTTACTTATAGCCTGATGAAGGGTCATGGTACTATTTTTATCTGAAACAAATGTAGTTTTTTTCTTCTTTCTTTTCTATGAAAGTAAGTCACTTTATTTTTACATAAAGAAATGGTTTTACCCTTAAGCAAGGTATTTTGCTGCTTAGAAACATGCAAACATCAACAAGGAGACATGAAAAATAACATTGCAATGACAAAAGTTTCACCCTTTCATGATATACAGCGAGTGGGTAAAGAAGTTAATAGGTGAAAAAAAAAAAAATATTTTCTTTGACCAAACACTAAAATGAAAAACCTTCTTAAGGTAAAGGCCTATATAATTTATGAAATTAGCTTAAAAAAAAAAAAAAAAAGAAAATGCTTGATGAAAATTTATATTTTTGTCGCAAGTTGTCGAAACAGAAAAAACTCACTGCTAATTAACAAAATTTATATTTAATTGCAATTTTCATGAAAGCTGATTCCCAAAATGTATT
The DNA here is from genome assembly GCA_963930645.1 of Salticus scenicus. Lineage (NCBI taxonomy): Eukaryota > Metazoa > Arthropoda > Arachnida > Araneae > Salticidae > Salticus > Salticus scenicus. The sequence continues at coordinate 249,885,148 of OZ005660.1, forward strand.
ATTACTAACAAATCCTAGCGAATTTTTCACAATTTCTTTTTATTTACCTTTAAAATTTGAAACTAATAAGTCTTATACCAATTTCATCACCCAATTTAAATTTTAATCCATCAGAGGCCAAATTATTATTAGTTTTTGTAGGATGAAACGCTAATGATAGTTAAAACAAATCATCCAAAGAAAAGTTTCAAAATAAAATTCATGTTTGACAACCCAGTTTTCATATTTTCCCAGGCAGGACACCTTTAGTACAGAACCCTTTTGATGATTTTTAAACTTTTGCTGCCATGTTGGTGATGCCTTTTAATTAATTTTTTTTTATTTATTCATTCTGGCATAAGTTTTTGTAATATATATATATATATATATTTTAGCACCTATTTTGATTATGCTTTTAATTATTGCGTTTTTTAGTCAAGTTATGACAAAAGTTCCTATTTTACCATGTTTTTATTAACTTCAATTATTGTTTGTTTGTTAAGTACAAATCTTGCAATCGATTTTTAACTAACTTCCCTATTAGCTAGACATCTGAAACTTTCAGAATAGCTCAGAACCCAATGACAACACAATACTTCGAAGCCCGATTTTAGAATTTTTGTTAGTTTTCTTTTAATTAAAATAAATATGAAAATAATAACCTCCTAATAGCTTTAAAAATAGACATTAAAATATTAGCTATAATTTAATTGTTGCCAAAAAAATTTACAAGTTCATTTTCTTTTGATATAAAAATAAATACATCTAATTAAACGTGAACGTTAAAAAATTGTAAAAAGTTAAATTATGCATCTCACAAAAATTGACGTCATTATCACTTTAAAAATCTTATACAAATTGATAAAGTGCTCGTGTAGTTTTATAGCTATAACTCAACAGAAAATTTAAAAACATGGTATATAAAATGTTTTTTTTTCTTATAATTATTGTTCATATATTTAAAAAGTATTGCTAGGTTTAAAATGATGCTTGCAAAGATTTTAAAGATGCAACTTTAAAAATAGATTTTTCTATAAAATGTCATCAGACAATTGCCATTTGTTTAATTAGATCACTGAACTGAGTCCATGTGCTTAAACATTGCTTATGTATTATTTATTTTTTTTTTATAAATTATTTTTACATGGTGATTTTGAACAGAAAAATATATAAGAATGTCTTGTGGTAGCCACAGCATACTACTTTGCATTTGTTTTCATAGCTCATTCCCAAAATATCATTTAGCCCCAAATAAAGAAAAAAAAAATTCTTTTATAGCGCTTGATTGAGGAAATACATCATGATTTGCATATGATTACTTAAGTAAACATTTTCTGTAAAAATTCCTTTTAAGATAAAACTTTGAGAAGGGGTAATTTTGGAGCAGGATTTGTTTTTAAATATAACCTCAGAAGTTGTTCTTTTTAGTTGCTAAATGTTTAAAATAGTTGTTTAAATTTTTCAACTGGTACCAAAATAGTTGCTTTTGCCTATATTTTGGCTAAAATAGTCACCATAGTTGCCTTTCCTTCAAAATAGTCTCTTTAGTTGCCTTTTTAGTCACCAGTGGCAGTCCTGTATTAATCAGGGTTATTTTGTCTACTTTTTTGTCAAAAGTCCGGGACGCTGGACAAAAGTGGAAAAAAACCACACGAAACTGGACAAAATAAAATCATCTAAACTGTACATGTTCAATGCATAAAGCTATTCTGTTAAAACAATAAATTGCAATTTTAATTTCAAATTAGCAATTTTAGCAATAGAAATACTTTATTAAAAATTATTAATTTGATTAATGAAAAGTGTAATTTCATTTTAATCACAATAAACAAACAACAACAACAAAAAAAAAATCATAAAGAAAATGCTAATTACATTAGTTATGTACAGTTTGTAGATGTAACAAAGTAAATCTGCTGTGGTGGATTGTAATATTATTAATCATACTGGATATTAAGATTAAAAAAAAAAAAAAAAAAAGAGTTATTTAATGCTATATCTAAATCTTTAAAAACAAAAGAAATAGACACGTCTGTTTAGCCAGAAAAAGATTTTCTCCAGTACAAAATGTTGACAATTAAAGAATAACTTAATCCCCCCCCAAAGAGACTATTTTCAGTATTAAAGTTTTTCACAACCAGCATGATTGATTAATACATAGGTCATACACGATTATAATCTTAAAAATAATTTAAGTTGTTTCTTTGTTATTTTGTACTTAATATGGAAATATCTTATTTAACATTAAACCAATTATTTTCATTAAACCAATACACCATCGGCATTGATACATCATTACCAAGGTACGACGACTAAACACCAGGTCGATAGCATACGCTGACAAGGAGCAGTGTAAACCAACTCCCTAAAACAGCACAATAATTTAATACTGAGTTGTGAAACATGCACCTAATCAATCCCCTAATTCAACACATTATCTGGAAAAGTGGTGAGAGAAGCAGGAATCAAGACAGGGAAAGTTAGCCAGCATCAAAAGTAGAATTGGAGCCCGATTCTAGGACCAATTCTTTCACCAAAACATACATTTAAAAAAACAGTTTCCTTAAAATTGAAAACGAACATTGCTAGTTAAAAGATATTGGTCGCCAATGCTGACCAGCTGACTGTATTTCACGAGCGCTGCACATACACACATTGAAGCTATTCTGATTTCTCTAGCACGATATTTCTCAATTTTATTTTAATTATAAAAAAAAAAATATTCTACCAAAAGCTTAATTTATACCCCGTGGCAATGCATACTACCTTGTTTAGTAATTTAAAGGAACAGCGGCCAATGGTTCATTCTACAAGACAGAGCAAGATTATTTTTAAGATTTTTGAAATTTCTGGAATGTTTACATAACAAAATATAAAAAAATAAATAACAAGACCACTATAGTTCTTCTTACCTCTTTCTTAAAAGGTGCCTTGAGCATAGCCTCAACATCAAAATCTTTAGCCATGATTAATCCTGCAATTATAGGTAAAAATTCTAAAAAAGGAAAAAAATAAACTAAATTAATTAAATATGCTATTATTCAGGGTTGTTATTTTGTCCACTTTTTGTCAAAAGTCCGGGACGCTGGACAAAAAGGGAAAAAAACACACGAAACTGGACAAAATAAAATCCTCTAAACTGAACATGTTCAATGCATAAAATTATTCTGTTAAAACAATAAATTGCAATTTTAACTTCAAATTAGCAATTTTAACAATAGAATTAATAATTTGATTAATGAAAAGTAATTTCATTTTAATCACGATAAACAAACAAACAAACAAAAAAAAAAATCATGAAGAAAATGCTAATTACATTAGTTATTTACAGTTTGTAGATGTAGCAAAGTAAATCTGCTGTGGTGGACTGTAATATTAATCATACTGGATATTAAGATTTAAAAAAAAAAGTTATTTAATGCTATATCTAAATCTTTAAAAACAAAAGAAATAGACACGGCTTTTTAGCCAGAAAAAGATTTCTTGCATAATGTTGAGTCATCTCCAGTACAAAATGTTGACGATTAAAGAATAACTTAATCCCCCCCCCCCTCCCCAAATGGACTTTTCAATATTAAAGTTTTTCACAAACGGCATGATTGATAATTACATACGTCATAGACGATTATAATCTTAAAAATGATTTAAGTTGTTTCTTTGTTATTTTGTACTTAATATGGAAATATCTTATTTAACATTTCTATACTAGGTAAAAAAAAAAAAAAAAAAAAATCTTATAAATGTAGGTAGAATGTTTTTATCAATTTATGTCCACAAGTCCTTTCAAAGCAAAGTTTTCATTTTTATATAACATTTTATGTGCAATACCAACATGTCATTTTTTTTATCCAAGAACTAAAAAAAATCAAATTTACATACTTAATCATTTCATAATTTTATATTCTTATTTTAATTTTCTAAAAAAAATATTACTTGGTAATAGAAATTCCATATGAAAAATATACAAAATTAAATTTTACTTCTACATAGAAAAGTTATTTTTTTATTTTTCACAAAAATAATGTATATAACTATATATATATATATATAACCAATTTGATAAATATGCAAAAACATTAAGAGAAATAATAAAAATGTTGAGTGACTCCAGTCAAATTTCTGAACTTTAAGTAATTCACTGTTGTTTAAATAAAATAAAGTAAGAGAAGTCATTAAATAAACAAAACGAGAAAATTAACAATAAGTGTTTGATTATTTACTCTCAAATAGTACATTGTTGAATAAAACAGAATGTATTCAAATTTTTTGGGTATCTATGTAGAATAACTATTAGTGTTACATTCACCAAAATTTATACAGTTTGTGTGACATATACTTATAACTTGTATATGAATTTTAAAGCTCAATCAAATGAGGAATTCAGACACCATCACATTTTAAATAATTTCAGACTGTAGGCCATAATATTACAGAATTTTTCATTATTTCCCTGTAAAAAACTATAAATAAGGGGTGGGGGGAGAATTTTTTTTTTTTTTTTTTTAAATGAATAAAATATTTTAAATTTATTAAAAAAAGAAAACTAAATTTCATAATCCAAATAAATCAACAAAACTGCAGAAAATAAAATACTGGTAAATGATTCGTAAGACAATATTAAGTATAGTGTTAATGTATTTGCTGCTAATTTATTTAAATAATCATTTATGTAAATTTTAAATTTTATTTCATGCAATGAAAAATCTTAAATTTTTAAATTGTTCTCAAATGTAAATATCATAATTTATTCAAGGCAATATATGACCATGATTACTTGATAAGTTTTATTAATTTGTAAAACTATATAGATAATGCAAGATTCTATAATATGCACTACTTCTGGGCCTAAGGTGTGCATTATAAAGATTCTCTACTGTATTAAGTTTTCTAGACTTGAATTAATTTGTGTTTTAAAGTTAATATGCAGGGTTGGTAAAAAAACAGGTTTTTTTTCGTTTTAACCATGTTTTTATTAGTAAATGTTTCTCAGTCATATTATACATATTTGTAAATTAAATTACCACTTTCAGAAGTAGTTGATACTTTAATATTAATTATTACTTCATTTAAAAATAATTTAAATTAACAATAAACAGGTACGAGATTTTTTAAGCCTTTTTAGTAGGTTGTGATTTTCTTTCTGTAACAATGTACAAGAAACAAATCTTGTACTTTCTAAATCAAAGCTTGTACTTTCAGACATGAAATTGTGTTATATCTAATTGAATAAGTTTTTACCACACCGGTTGTAGAATCTTTTGCGATTAGAATTTTTTCAACATTTTCCTATATTTAGATATTAAATTTTTTACTGTCATTTTCTTAATTCTACTACTGTCACAGTATAAAGTAAAAACAGAAAGCAAAGCGATGCATACATACTTGCATGAGAAATGTCAGGAAGATCTTACTTACATTTGCTTCGTTTTCACCATTTCACATTAGGTTGCTCCACTCCACGAACGAAGACAAGAGGACAAGACGCCATGTATGTAAGTATGTTTACTTACTAGGCATTTTGACGTGATACAAAACGGTCTGCGCGTGCGCGAGATTAGCAGATTCAGGCATAGTTACGGCTAGGTTACGGTAGATGTAACAGGCCCGCTTCTCTTTAAATGATGCAAAGCCACAACAGTTTTCCCGGAATCCGACCTGCAGTGGCTACTCAGCAAGGAAAAGGCATCAGTTTCCCCGCACTGGCCCGTGATTAGTTAATCACCGACTGCCGGAAGTTCAGGCGCTCTATTTAAAATGTAGCACTGGCATGATACCAATGGCCACAAGTCTGTTTGGCCAGAACGTTTACAGCTTGTGGCCAGAAGTCTTGTGTTTGTTGGGTTTACTCTTGAAGCTTGTCGCTCAAAAAGCTCAAGATATGTACTAATATCATTATTAGGATTTGTTGAATCAAAACATTTCATTATCTTTGCTAACTCTTTACTTCTGTTTGGAACACCAGAAGATTCTGAAGTGTTCGGGTTCGCTTCCTGAGTATCATTTCGATTACTCGTTAACCTCAGTTTCTCTAGCTCAAATTCGCGCTCTTTCTGCTCTCTTTCTTGTTCAAACAATAATTTTTCACGCTCATTTTTCTCAATTCTTTCAGCGATCACACTATCTACTAAATTTTTACAAAATTCTTCATCAAAATTATTTTGACTCACAATTAATTCTTTTAATTTAATTACAGTAGCATTTTCTGGTATTTCTAGATCCAACACTGCAGCGACTCGTAACAAATCTTCCTTTCGGGCTTTCCCAAGAAAAGACATTTTTCAAATAAATATATAAAAAATTTACTCACAGTTTTTGTTCCCCGACGAAGAAAAACGACGAATCGAGTAATTCACTTAGATGAATTGGCTTTAAGAATCCAACTCTATAAATCCACCATGTGTGCAGATGTTATTCTTTCCACTGTCCGTTGGAATAAACACAAAGTTTCCCATGGTCGCACAGTTATTTATCTTTATCCAAACACAAAGTACTTTTAAAATAATCACACTGTAATTTAATTTCGTTTTGACACACAGTAATTTCATATGACACGAAGAAAGGTATTCACTTAGAACGATAAAATAATTAATTACTAAATACTGAATTAATTAATTAATACTTTTTTTTTCGCTCGTTATCGCGGCTCAAGTCCCCAAATGTAGTGAGAGGCTAGAAAGAGCACTGAGAAGTTATTATTACATTAATTAAAGTTTAATAAAAAAAGATTATTATTTACATAATATTTACAAGATTTGACCACATAGGTCCAAAAAAATATTCCACTTAGGATTCGTTTCGAGTTAATCATATCGTAAAATAATTAAGCCACTTAGGCAGGCTATTTTAGCGATTACATATCCAAAACATATCTCACTGTTCACTGAGATAGTTCTTTTTTTCACGTAGAAAAGTCAAGAAGTAAAAAAAGTAAAAAGAACAATAAAAAAGAGAGTTATGTTTCATCCTCACAGCCCGACCGGCTGTCTCCTGGATGATGCAGTCTGTTTCGCTTGCACCTGGGTAATTAATTTTATTATTTCTCTTCTCTCTCTGTCCATTGGTCCTACATATATATCATAACAATGATTGTAAAATCCAAGTAAACAAACGATGAACCGGCATAAACCAAAAATAAAAAATTAATTAATTAAAGAAAGGAAAAAAAAGAGCAGTAATATAGTTTTAATAAAAATATGGGGAAAAAAATACACACTTAAATACTCCCCCCAACCCCCCCCCCCCCCAAAAAAAAAAAATATAAATAAATAACTAAATAAAATAAATAACTAAATAAAAAGAGAAAAAGAGAAAAAAAAATATCAAAGAAAGATCTGATTTAAATGGAAGTTGATTGAAAAATAATAATAATAAACAATGAATAAAAATAAAACAAAAACAAAAATAAATCTTCACACACAGACATTCTTTTGAAAGCCTTTCGATTTTCCTTTAAACTTGCAGATAAGAAAGCTCACGCTAAGTCCCTTCGGAGAATATCGCCAAGCGCTTCTACCTTCATTTCATAAAAAACAATTTTTTTGTTCGCTAAAAAACAAAAAGTTTCAAATTACAAACACTGTTTTTAAATGTTTAGATTAATTCAATCTAGTTTTAAGAAAATTTAGGTATCGTTCTTTATTTCTATATCAATTTTAGGGATGTGAAACAAGTTAGATATAGAATTTGTCTATGTAGATCTTCATTAAATTGAATATAACAGATAAATAATTAAGTTTATTCGGCTAAATATGCTTTCAAGGTTTACAATTAACCTTTCTTGATGAGTTTAAGAAAAAATAAAGAAAAAATTATTTTTTATCCTGCGATAAATAAGCTTTTATTGAAAGAGCGCAAATGCCGATATGTAAACTCTATGAGGAGAAAATCCAAAATTGCCGCGGGCGGATGTCTCTCCCGCTTGACCAATACGAAGCTGTGACAAATTGTCGTCACTCTCCATTCTAGGCACCCTAGTCTAAATAACCCCGGTTTACGGTATATTAAACAAGTCTGAATTAAAATTTACACGGTTATTTAAAAAAAAAAAAATGTTTGTAGCGAGCAACTATTGCCTCCATGCATCTGCTCTTGTGCGCATCGTTATCTGTGCATGTGGTAGTCCTGCCTGTTAACCGCTCACGACTTAATGTAAACGTTCAGTGTATTCCTTGTTGTCATGCAATAAACACCTGTCTCTTTAGCTCTAGAGCCCCTAAATAAAATAATAGGCCGGCGCATCACCGCCATTTTTTTGCCTCCGAAGAGGACAGCATTCCCGCTTGGCGTCCTTATCGCTTCCCTAATGATTTTAAAAAAACTTGATCTGAAGCTAATCCGATCAAGATAAGAGCAATAAGCAACAATAATATTCCTAAAACACATTTTTTTCACATCAGGATGACATTTTATTCTGATGATATCCCATGGATGTACTGGGGTAAGATGTGTTGTTAGGGCGGTTTCAGTTTCTTTTACAAAATGTCGCCAAAACTCAAATACACAGTAATAGAAGGTCTGTGAACACTTTATATTCACTTCGTGAATGAGTACAGCAGTTTATTGCTAAACAAACTTCCATATCATAGTTTACTTAGATAAAATTATGAAATATAATAAAACAAATTACTCTAAAGCAACGTAAGACGATAAAAAAGAAATCTTTCTCGTTTGTTTATCAGAGAAACGCCTGGGTACACGTGGCAACCCTAAGGCAACAAAATGCCTGATGCGCCAGCTCGTATATATAGGAGCCTTATTTAGCTCTGCCTGTTCTGTAGCCATCGTGACATGGTGTCAGAAGTAAAATTAACCTTTATAACGTAAAATGCCTGACACGGAAACAACATCACAGACTGATACTGGAATGAGTGGTTTAAAACGGCCCCAACCATTAAAAATTCAGCCGTTTGATATGTCAGAAGTATGGAAAGACTTCAAGCAACAGTTTAACTGGTATTCTATCGCTACGAATTTGAAAGCGAAACCAGCTGAAGTACAAGCTGCTGTGTTGATGACTACTATTGGAACTGAAGCTACACTCATGGACAAAAAAATTAGCGCACCAAGAAGGAGTCGTCAAAATGAAACAAAATTTTACATACGTAATGACTACTTTGATATAAGTAAATGATTAGAAAATCAAAGAAAAAGGATAATTTATTTCAGAGAAAAAGGCAAAAGAACGGAGGATTTAATACCCTGTTGGACCCCCTCTAGAGCGAATGCACGATGCGATACGATCGGGCATTGAGGCATACAAGTTCTGTATGGTGTCTTGAGACATTTCGTTCCATATTTGCTGTAACCTTGCCTCTAGTTTGTTCAATCTCGTGGGATGCCCAACTCGCCGTCCCAAATGATTCCAGATATGCTCGATTGGAGACAAATCTGGGGATCGGACAGGCCAAGGAAGGGTAGTAACAATGCAGAGACAGTCTTGTGACAGCCTTGCCATGTGAGGCCGAGCATTGCCTTGTTGAAAAATGGCTCCTGGGAGCCGTTGCATGAGTGGCAACACATGTGGTTGCAGGATGTCATGGACATACCGCTGGGCTGTCATGGTGCCATGGATCAATACTAGGGGTGACCGTGTATTGTAGGCAATGGCACCCCATGCCATCACACCAGCTGTGGATGCAGTGTGCAACTGTAAAGAAAATGCAGAATTGAGGCATTCCCCCCGTTGCCTCTACACACGTACATGTTAGTCATCCCTGCCCAAATTGAATCTGGATTCGTCGCTAAGCACGACGTGGTTCCACTCGGTTGCTATCCAACCCCGTCGAGTGTGACACCACTCCAAACAGAGCACAGGGGTTGGGTATTATTGGCGGCACATGTAATGGACGCCGCGATACCAAGTGTCCTTCAGCCAGGCGCTTTCGTATGGTTCAAGAGGACACAGGGGCCCCTAGTGAAGGTGCTACCTCTGCTTGGATGGCAGCCGATGAAGCAATTGGCTGTACGCGTGCATTTCTTACGATGTGGCGGTCTTCTCGACGACTCGTCTGTCGAGGGCGTCCTGAGCCTGGTCTTCGTATACATGACATCTCTCGGGTCCACTGGTCCCAACACCTCCTCACAACACAATCAGAGCGGCCTAATTGACGAGCTACTCGCCTAGCTGACCACCCAGCTTCCATCATGCCGATGATTCTCCCCCTCTCAAACTGCGACAGCTGCTCATATTGTCTTCAAAAACAACGTAATGGCATGTCTACCTCAGCTCTTCCTTTGTAAACGAGTCAGCACACTCAAATAAGCTTTGGTTACCTTTCTTATACTCCACAGAGAACGACAATAAACGCCCTCTACCGGCTATACATAATGCGCAATCACGCTGCATTTCTAATCATTTGCATATCTCCCTGACATGTACATTCATGCCAAGTTTCGTTACGATCCCGCAATTATTTCTTGGTGCGCTAATTTTTTTGTCCATGAGTGTATAAACATATTTAACACGATTAAGTTAACGGATGAAGAAGGTAAAGATATAGATATTACTCTTCAATAATTCGAAGATCATTTTGCACCGAAGAAGAATGAATCATTTACCAGATGGAATTTCTTTCGTTTGAAACAAGGAACAGAAACATTCGATGAATTCCTAACCGAAATAAAAATGAAAATTCAAGGTTGTAACTTTGGAGATTTATCGGATGGGCTTCTCCGAGACAATATAGTTTACGGAATTAAAAACAATAGTGTTCGTGAAAAGCTGTTGGCGGAAGAAGATTTAACATTAGCAAAGGCTATTCAAATTTGCAGAATTTCTGAACAAGCTTCAAAACAACTTGAAGAATTCAAGCACCCGAAACCAGAAGTAGATCGTATAGACCGAGTAAAGTTTAAAAAGAGTGCGGAAAAGTTTAAACAACCCGGCGCATCTAGCAATAGGGGTGGATTTAAAACCGAAAGTTTTGATTGTAAGCTGTGTGGTAAGGAACATGGCGCTAAATCGTGTCCTGCATATAATAAAAGATGTCGGAAATGTCACAAGGTAGGTCATTTCTATAATTTTTGTAAATCTAAAAATATTAACATTGTTCATGATTTTGAGAACAGAAATTTTAACCGTAGTGCTGGTAATGACTCTGTAGCTGAGAGTGAATCAAAAATGTATTTAGATGCTATTCACTTAATTTGTGATTTTAAATCTGTAGAGAATGATTGGTATTGGTATGAAACAGTAAATATCTGTAATAAATCCTTAAAAGTTGAATTAGGTACAGGAGCTCAATGTAATGTTTTGAGTTATCATTTAGCTAAAGAATTAAACATCCCTATTGTCAAAACAAAAGTAAATAAATTGATTTCATTCAGTAATCATGAATTGAAAGTAATGGGGGAAATTAATGTTACAGGTAAAATGAAGAACAAAACTGTAGATTTAAAATTTATTGTCCCTGAAGGTAATGTGAAATCAGTCATAGGTGGTGGAACTTGTGTACAATTACGCCTAATAAAATGAATTTGCTACAGAAAATGAAATAGTTCCACCAGACTGGAAAACAAAACTCTATGAAGTATTAGGTTGTCTTAAAGACTTTGAATATGATATAGATGTTATAGAAAATGTAGAATTTGACGTATCAACCCCCAGAAAAATTCCATACGCAATAGAAAACGCTGTGAAAAAAGAAATTGACCGAATGGTAGAATTAGATGTTATCGAACCAATTACTGAGCCAAGTTACTGCGTAAGTCCATTAGTAATTGTTTTTAAAAAAATGGTAAATTAAGGGTGTGCATGGATCCGTCTAAATTAAATAAACATGTTAAAAGACGTCATTTTCCCTTAAGAACAATTGAGGAGAATACAGGGAGCAAGATGTTTTGCTTTATTAGATTGTAAAAGAGGATTTCGGCAAATTCCTGTCACGCGTAGAACGTCCAAATATCTCACTGTAAATACCCCCTGGGGAAGATACGCTTATAAACGAATCCCATTTGGTTTGGTTTTTCCACCTGAAATATATCATCAGAAATTGTCCGAATTATTGCAAGAATTTGAAATTGTAGATTTTTTCCGTGGATGATATTCCAATTTACGCTGAAAACAAATGTCAGGTAAATAAAATTCTTGATCGAGTAATTAAAAAATTTTTTATGGCAGGCCTTCGTTTAAATAAAGACAAATGTGTATTGTTTTCTAAAGAAGTAAAATTCCTTGGGCATATTCTTAATGAAAATGGTATTTCCCCAGATCCTGATAAAGTTAAAGCCATTGAAAGCATCAAAACCCCTACCTGTGTTAAGAATTGCGTAGATTTATTGGATTAGCAAATTATTTAGGAAAATTTCTTCGGAACTTTTCTAAAGTTACCGAACCGTTGAAAAGACTTCTAGAAAAGGATTGAATGGGAATGGGCTGAATAACAAATAAATGCATTTAATACTATTAAGAAGCTAGTATCGTCAGCTCCAGTGTTAGGCTATTACAATGTTAATGACCCAGTAACTCTTACCGTTGATGCAAGTTCTTTAGCACTTGGTCCAGTTCTAAGTCAAAATGATAAACCAATTGCCTATGCAACTAAATCTTTGACAAAAAGTCAACGAAATTACCCGCAAATAGAAAAAGAGGCATTAGCGATGTTATTTAGGTGTAACGAATTTCACCAGTACATTTATGGGAAAGAGGTACCAATTGAAACAGTTCATAAACCGCTAGAAATTATAGATAAAAAATCAATAACACAGGGCCCCCTAGACATCAACGCATATTTTATGACATTTTACAATATAATCCTAAAATAGTATATAAAGAAGGAAAGTCCATTCCTGTTGCCGATGTGTTGAGTCGTGATTGATTAGAAACAGACTCTAATAATGAAAATGACATTTATGTTGTTCATCTGGTACTGCCAATGCCTGAAAATATGTTAGGTAATTTTAAGGATCAAGAACAAATGGATCTTGAGTTTGTTGAATTAAAAAAAATAATTCAGAATGGATGGCCCAATGAAAAATCTAATGTACCACATAATTTACAAAAATATTGGAACTTTCGTGATGAACTGTCAATTTATGATGGACTAATTTTTAAAGGAAACAGAATTGTAGTCCCTAAATCCCTACAAAACAAAGTGTTGAATCGTCTCCATGGAGGTCACATGGGTATCCAGAGTTCATTAAGCAGAGCCAGAGAATCCTTTTATTGGTATATGATGTCTAAAGATATCGAAGAAATGATCAAAAAGTGCAGAATATGTCAGTCTACCCAACCTAGAAAACAGAAAGAACCTGTCCTCATGAAACCTATACCTGAGTACCCGTGGCAAAGAGTGGCTTCAGGCTTATTCAAATACAACAAGAACATGTACATCGTAATTGCAGATAGTTACTCTGGATTTTATGATTTTAAGAAATTAAAGCGAAAGCATGGTCAATCTTCGATCAGCTATTATCAAATGTGGAGATAAGTGTTGGAGACGTAATACTATCCAAATAGAGCCTACAGTGGCTGAACTTCCTGTCCCCCATAAATGTGTGATAAACTTTAAGTTCACTGAGCCAAATAGTTAAGTACATTCATCGCCATCACCTCAATCATCAGTGTCACCACCGTCCTCATCATCAGAGTCGCCAGTTCCAGCAACTTTGCCTAAGAGTGGCTGTAATCCTAAAACTGTCCAAACCAGATCAGACCGTATTATCCGCCCACCTAAGAAACTGAACTTATAAACTCTCTTTGTAATGCAATATAATAAAATGTTTGTTTTCTATTTTCAGGGGAGATGTAGCGAGCAACTATTGCCTCCATGCATCTGCTCTTGTGCGCATCGTTATCTGCGCATGTGCTAGTCCTGTCTGCTAACCGCTCACGACTTAATATAAACGTTCAGTGTATCCCTTGTTCTCATGTAATAAATACCTGTCTCTCTAGCTCTGCCTGTTCTGTAGTCATCGCGACAATTTTCTAAACGATCTTCTTGGAAAGTTTATTAAATACAATCTTCACCCTCATATACGAGAGCAACTTTACGTTACAGAAAATTTCTAAAGGTTTTCTAAAACCAAGTCAATAAACTGTTCGTGCTCTCATATCTGAGAACAATTAAGTTAGATTGAAATGTGTGCTAAAGCATTTTCTAAAATAAAATGTCCAAATATATCTTCGCCAGGGGCGTAGCTGACTCCCAATGTTTTAAAAAATAGGGCGGCGTTATGAGATATCAGGGGGTTCTGTTTAAAGTTCATTTGAAAATGGATCATAATTTTGGTAATTATCGTTAATTACCAAAAACACTAAAGATATTTGTGTATCACAAGCTGCCTTCGGCGAACAACTGGTTCACTGGCCAGCAAACAAAATTCGCATTAAAATGTCTGACTGTAGTAAACAACCGTTTGGTGGCGACTGCGGCGCTTTTTCTTACTAGTTAGACACCTAGAGGCTTACTTTATTCCCATCAAGATCATCTCGAGATCGAGAGTAACGTCTTTCGTTATCATCTGGAAACGATACTTAAATAACGAAGTGGGCAAGAACTTTATTCCTCTCGTCCGATAAGTGAAATCGAGATGAAATCGTCATTGAATCGATAGTAAGTCCCTCGCTTCGAAATGGCATAACAGCGAGAACGGAGTTATTTTTAGCTACTTCTTTGCATTTTTTAACCAATAAAAAAAATAGAAAACAATTTTCTGAGATTCATAGTAAACATTAACTGTATCTGTGATCAGTTGTGTGTTGTTTATTTGTTGTCGAATTGTTTATGAATTGCATGCGTTTATTATTTAAATAATAATAATGCGGTCCTTCTAAAAAAAGAGAAAACATTATTTATGTAATTGGCTGAGGGTTCCTAGATATACAAATTATAGAGGAATAGATGTAACCAAACTTAAAAATAAACTAAAGCTTTAGATTTAAGGTTTGTACTTTTAATTACAAACCTTTTTAGATACACTTTTTGTTTTTTCAATTAAAAATGACAATATTTATTCCTAGCATAATAATACCTGAAAAGTACCAATGATACTCTGTAGTATTAATACAATTAAAATTAAATTTTAAAATAACAATATACTATATAATGAAAAGTTTCAGAAATTTTCAAAAGTTCAGTTTTCTTAATAGCTAGCAAACCCGGGCGAATTTTTCGCACTTTTCTTTTCTTATTTACCTTTAAAATTTGAAACTTATAAATATTATACCAATTTCCCAACCTAATTAAATTTTAATTTACCAGAAGCCAAATTATTATTATAGCCAAATAAATATTGTGCAATAGTGAAACCAGAATCATTCAAAGACAAGTTTCTAAATAAAATTCATGGTTGAAAACCCAGATTTCATACTTCCGTAGGCTTACAGTTTTAGTAAAGAATCCTCATGACGCCTTTTAAATGTTTATCGCCAAGAATGCAATGGCATTTTATTTCATTTGGCGTACTTTTTTGTAAATAATAATTAAAAAAAAAAAAAAATCGTATTTTTTTTTAAATATTTTTTTATGATTGCGTTTTTTTTTGTCAATTTATAATAATAATTCATATTTTGTTGAAATCTTTAAAATATTGCTAGGTTTAAAATGACGCTCGCAAAGATTCTGAAGAAAAAACTTTTAAAATACATTTTCCATAGAATAATGTCATCATACAAATGTCATTATGTTTTTATATTAGATAATTGAACTGAATCCGCGTGCTAAAATATTGTTCATTGTTAATATTATTTTTATCCTCGCGTACTTTATAATTTCACCACTATCTTATTGTTTCGACAAAAAATAATTGAAATTGAGAAATATTATATATTGTGACATTTTCCTAATATTAACAATATTCTTGAAACATGTTTCTAACTGTGGTTTCTTAATAAAAAAATTAAGATTTTTCTAATTAAAAAAAAAAATGTGCAAATGGTAAATTCAAAGATTTTTAGGATTAGTATTAAGCCCCCCCCCCCCACACACACACACACACCACCACCGCCACCACCACAATAATAATAATAATAATAAAATAAAAAATGTGATTTATATATTCTCAGTTTTTAAATTTTTATATTGTCTCATTATCCACATTTTAAAATTATGGAGATTAGAAGAGTTTGGGAAAATACATGCAATTGTATCCGTGATGATAGCATATATGTTTTTATTTTGTCGCAGAGAAATATCACACATTGTTCATCCAGCCTGAATAATTTGCTGAATCTCACGACTGGAAGATCGATTTCTTAAACAATTTCTTGGAATTCTTCTACGGTTACATTCAAACGGAACGCTTGCAATGGAACCTAAGGCTCCTATATATACGAGCTGGCGCATCAGGCATTTTGTTGCCTTATGGTTGCCACATGTACCCAGCGCGTTTCTCTGATAAACAAACGACAAACATTTTTTTTGTTAATCGTCTTAAGTTATTTTAGAGTAACTTGTTTTATTATATTTCATAATTTTAGCCAAGTAAACTATGATATGGAAGTTTGTTTAGCGATAAACTGCTATAATCATTCAAGAAGTGAATATAAAGTGTTCACAGACCTTCTATTACTGTGTATTTGAGTTTTGGCGACATTTTGTAAAAGAAACAGAAACGGCCCTAACAACACATCTTACCTCAGTACATCCATAGGATATCCTCAGAATAAAATGACATCCTGAGAATGTACTGTGAAAAAAATGTGTTTTAAGAATATTATGTTGCTTATTGCTCTATCTTGACCGGATTAGCTTCAGATCAAAATTTCTTAAAATCATTAGGGAAGCGATAAGGACGCCAAGCGGGAAAGCTGTCCTCTTCGGAGGCAAAAAAAATGGTGGTGATGTGCCGGCCTATTATTTTATTTAGGGGCTCTAATGGAACCCATTGCTATTTGCATGACGTCAAAATAGCAATGCACTTGCAAAATCTCATTCATTCGGAACGCTTGCATGCAGTGATGCGAGTTTGAAAAACGCCCTCCGAATAAATGATTGCGGTGAATAATAAACCAATAGGAAACAGAGAAAATATACATCGAATAATATCCGAATGAAAATTCAATCGGCTTCAATTTCAAGATGCTTTTGTTTATTTTCGTTACACATTACGGATTTACAGGGATTATTTCATTACATACCAATTGCCAAAAACTACTTTTTCGGACTCAGGAGGCCTTAAAACATGTAAATCAGTTGAAAACTCGATATCGAATTTTTGGACGGAAAGCAATACTTACATTACCTACGGTAAAAGGATAATAGAAGTACAAAAAAAAAAAAAAAAAAAAAAAAAATCCCTTAGATGCTGTAACCTCGCTATGCACAAATCTCAAAATGGAAAAAACTTATTTCATTAGCAAGTACTATCATACACATATGTATGCGTTGCGTAATAAAAGAAAAATCATCGTTAGATGTTGCTACTTCGCTGGGCATAAATCTCAAAATGCACAAAGCTTGATTCTGCAGCAATCACTATCATGCATGTTTGTACCCCTTATGCACAATAACCCCCTTCCCCCAAAAAAACACTACACTATAGCTCTACCAAGTAACTGTTGCTAAGGAATGAAACAGAGTTATCTTATGCTTTTAGCTGAGATTAGGGGGAAAATGCAAAAATATGTTAAAGTTTGTCAAGACACGGAAACCGTAGGACTTTGACAATATTAGGGGAAAAAGCAAAAATTAGCTTAAGTTTGTCAGAACACGGAAACCGTGGGAGTTTGATAAAATTAAGAGGAGAGAAAAAAAAAAAGATTTTTTTTTCTAAGTTTTTTTCGTAAAAAGTAAAAAAAATCGATAACTTTGTTTTAAATTATCACAGATTTATAGTTCAACCATTTGTTTTAAAGGTACTGACGAGACCTTTCGAAAGATACCCATCTTTCAATCTCGCATTGAGCAACTAGCTGCTCTCCGGCGGGTGTGCTAGGCCGGGTGCCAGGAAAATCCACTTGAGCCTATTAGAGGAACAAGGCCTGGCGGTGAAGAGTAGGTGGTAGATTACAAGTAGAGCCACCCCGGCGCCTTGTGCCACCAAGGCAACCCGCAACATAACACATCACCTATTAATTTTCGAGCGACGAGTGGGTGATGCCTCCAATTGACTTCAGGAACATCCTTTCCACCCGACATGCTTCTCGGCCACCCCGACCTCGTTAGTTCACCGGCATAGCCGGCTATCCAGGGTCACCACTTGGCGGTGAGGCCGACTGCCGCAACTAGCCCCGCTACCTGAGTGGCAGCGCAGGCCAGGGACCCCACAACGAACTGTTACAAATCGGTTACTTTAAGGACAGCTCCGAGCCAAACGCCTTGTAGCGTGAATTCCACTGACTCCAAACCACTGCCGTTTGCAACGTGAGTTGTGTCAAGCTAGAGCTCATTGGAGGACGGAGTGGAGATCTGTTGCGTTTTCTGATGAAAGCCGGTTCTGCCTTGGTCGCAGTGATAGCCGTGTGTTGGTTAGAAGGAGGCCAGGTGAACGCCTGCTAGCGACCTGTCTGCGGCCTAGACACACAGGGCATACTCCTGGAATTATGGTTTGGGGAGCAATTTTATATGACAGCAGGAGCACTCTCGTGGTTATCCCACGCACCCTGACTGCAAATTTGTACGTCAGTCTAGTGATACAACCTGTTGTGCTGCATTCATGAACAGCATTCAAGGGGGTGTTTTCCAACAGGATAACGCTCGCCCTCATACCGCTGTTGTAACCCAACATGCTCTACAGAGTGTCGACATGTTGCCTTGGCCTGCTAGATTACCAGATCTTTCTCCAATCGAGCACGTATGGGACATCATTGGACGACAATTCCAGCGTCATCCGCAACCAGCATTAACCGTCCCTGCATTGACCGCCCAAGTGCAACAGGCATGGGACGCCATCCCACAAACTGATATCCGACACCTGTACGACACAATGCATGCACGTTTGCATGCTTGCATTCAAAACTCTGGCGGTTACACCGGTTACTAATGTACCAACATTTCACATTTGAAATGGCTCTTCTCGCCAATGGCTCTACCTGTGATCTTGAAACTTTAATCAATTAAATTTGTTACCTAGACAAATGTATTGCTGAAATTTCATTACTGAGGAATAATTTTTTCTTGGTGTTGGGATTTTTTTTCCATCAGTGTATATACACAAATTTAATATATTTATATCAATTACCATTCATAGTTATTAACTAAGACTCTTTTGGCTGTTGGAAAAAATCAATAAGAATATTTATTGTATTTAATCAGTGAACTGTACAATTTTCACTGATAAATGTAAAATGAACTAGTATGTTGTGGCCATCACGAGACTTTCATCTATATTTTCCTATACAAATTCACTCAGTAACAATAATAAAAATTTAAAAAAAAAAAAAAAGTGGGACTTTGACAAAATTTTGGGTAAAATGTGAAAATTATTCTAAGTTTGTCAAAACACGGAAACCGTGAGACTTTGACAAAATTGGGGGGAAAATGCAAAAATTTGTTTCAGTTTGTCAGAACACGGAAACCGTGGGAGTTTGATAGAATTAAGGGTAGAGAAAAAAAAAAAAAAAAAAAAAAAAAAAAGTGGGACTTTGACAAAATTTTGGGTAAAATGTGAAAATTTGTTAAAGTTTGTCAAAACACGGAAACCGTGCGACTTTCACAAAATTAGGGGAAAAATGCAAAAATATGTTTAAGTTTGTCAAGACACGGAAACCGTAGGACTTTGACAAAATTAGGGGGAAAAGCAAAAATTAGTTTAAGTTTGTCAGAACACGGAAACCGTGGGAGTTTGATAAAATTAAGGGGGGAGAAAAAAAAAAAATTCTAAGTTTTTTTTTCGTAAAAAGTAAAAAAAATCGATAACTTTCTTTTAAAGTATCACAGATTTATAGTTCAACCATTCGTTTTAAAGGTACTGACGAGACCTTTCGAAAGATACCCATCTTGAAAATTTTTGCCCTATATTACCCAGTTAAAAATTTAGAAAAAGCGGGATGGCAACGCAACCAGTAAGACGATTTTTAACAAAAGTTGATAGGCACTAATTTATGTCAAGGTGCAACTACATACCAATTTGTATGAAATTCTGTGCAGTAGTTCCAGAGATACAGTTGCCACAAATTTTGTCACACACACACAGACAGACAGACAGACATTTTCTAAAAATGGTAAAATCGTGTTCTACAGCTCACAAAACGTGTAAATCCATCAAAAACCCGAAATCGAAAATTTTTACGAATCCAATACTTTCTTCTATTGAAGGTAGAAGAAAGTAAAAATTTCATTAAAATTTTTTGGTAGCCATAATACTAAGCTGGCAGCTATAATCGTTATTGTAAGTCAGCACATTACTTATACATCTACATTAAAGAAAAATATCTACTTTTTAATAGCACTTACAAATTGATTTTTATTTATATTTACTAAAAAGAAAAAAATGATGTACTATTGACAGATATTTTCCCTTAAAAATCTAATCCTGACTTTAATATATCTTATAAATAAATAATTATTCCTACATTTATCCTTCCCTCCCCCCCCCCCCAAGAAAAAGTGAAATTTTTGTTAACATTTATAAATTAACCACAATATTTCTTTTAATAATTATAAAATATGCTTATAATCTTTAAAACAAACTTTTAAAATTGCTAGATCATATTATTTTATTTATTTATTTTTTATTGACTATATATATATATATATATATATATATATATATATATATATAACTTGTTTGCAATGTCAAACTACCAACTTCTCGGTCACTGATGGGGCCACAGCTGAAAAAAAAAAAAAAAAAAAAAAAAAGATAGTTTTATTTATTATGCAGACTTTTTTTTTTTTTTTTTTTTTTTTTTTTTTTTTTAACGTATCTACAACGAAATGAACAATGACAATGTATTTTAATGAAATCTGAATATATTTTTTACCATTTTAAAACTAGTAAAAAAAAAAAAAAAAAAGGGGAGGAAGGGGAGGGGGGGGGGGGGAGAAAAAAAATCCTTTTTTATTTTAAAGAATTTAAAATTTAAGAGCTTTTTTTTTTCAAGAAACATGAGATTTATTGTATATATATATATATATATATATATTTTTTTTTTTTTACAGTATTATTTTTTAATTTATTGTAATACCAAACATGGTCTTAAAATATTGAATGAATGTCTTTTCTATATATGCTCAAATAAAATGTAATATGGAAGTGAAACTTAATATATAGTGTATATATATGTAAAAATCAAAATATGGTACATCTCTAAAATTTTAAAACAATAAAGTTTTTAATTAATTTCATTAATTATATACAAAACAGCTTTCTTAAGCTGTCATAGCATAATATCGAAATTTCAATACACAGAGTTAAATTACTATTAATTTGAAATTTTATATAAATTAGCAAATTGTGGATTGTTCTTATTTAAACAATAACAGTAAGGGTTTTTTATTATTATTATTGTTATTATTATTATTATTATTATTATTTTCTGTCATGCCGAAAATACAATCCTGATTTTTAAAGGATGTCTGTGCACACTACGTGTATGCTTTAAAAGAATTAAAATTTGTATAGATTTATCATAAACTTCACTTTTTTTTTTTTTTTTTTTTTTATTATATTTTACCAGGAATCTAAAAATTACTGTTAAGGAAAGGTACAGATGCAAAATTTAGAAATTTATCATAATAAAATTTAGAAAGTTTACATGCATTAAAAAAATTCAATTGTATGTATATACATTTAGTAATATTATAATTAAAAACTCTTTTTCTTTTTTTTTTTAGATAAAACATGGCATTTTCGTATTAACTGCATGCCAGCAATTATTCGCCACTATGATAAACCTGTTATTATTACAAACTTATATGATAAATATTACAAAAACACTGTTAAAGGATAAAAAAGTATGATAAACTTGTGCAGATTATACTTCACTTTGTAAAATGACATGCAAAGGCCTCTGTACTAAAAACGATACGTAAGTACCGATCGTTTTTAGTACAGTACATGAAAACCATTTACAATAACATAGATATACGAGTTATTAGGTAGGTAATTTCAGAAAACATATTCAGATCGAAAAGTAAAACAGTACTTACCCTTAATTTTTTAAGCATCATCTTTTTCAGTTATTTTTAAAGCATTTAGTTATTTTCTAAATCAGCAAGGGATCACGAGCGGCAGGCAGCAATTTTAAATCTGTGGATCCCGCGAAACAACAAAATATCATATGACTTAATCGGTCCAATGGGAAGTCCCTTGAATCACCCCTTTAAAGATTATTTTTGGTTAAGTTCGAAATGTAGTGCTTTGATCTTTCACCCCGAAAGAGAGAATATTTGGAACCAGCTTTTTTTTTCGCAAATTGTCAGTTTCTGATAAAGCAGATACTCAGAAAGAATGAATGTCATTGTAAAATATTACGTTCCTATATGGAGTGATTAATTCATTCTTTGAAATCAAGCGTGTAGCCTGTGAAGTGGTTAATACTTAAAAGTACTACCTAATCTTTGAAATTTGTTTCCAGAATTATTGATTATCCAATTTATTATAATTTTTTTAAACATATAGAAATTTTTCAACTGTTAAATTAGTTCTTTTAATATTTTCAGTTTAAATATAAAAAAGTAACCAAGTATATCATTTGCATTTTTTAACTGCAAAATAAAATGTTAAAAGTTTAAAATTAAATTTTTGTAAAACAAGTACTAATTTATTGTTTGTGATTTTTTCTGAATGTGAAAAGAGAATTTAAAAAAAATACATTAGGTAATGCATAATTATGGAAACAAATTTCCCCGTGCTTTATAAATCATTTTTTATTTTTCATTAAATATCAGTTACTTAACTTATTGATGTTTAAATTAATAAATAAATTTTCTTTGTTAGTATAAATATCAATTACTAGTATGAACAACAGAAAATTAGTAATGTCGCACCAGTACTACGCTATGGGTTATTATCGACGGTCTGGGACACACCCCTAGAGATGTTCCGGAGACATGCCATCACAAATTATCCTTCACGGAGGGGATCCCCCGCTTTGGTGATCCTCAGAGGTATAGTGTAGAGCCCCTAAATAAAATAATAGGCCGGCACATCACCGCCATTTTTTTGCCTCCGAAGAGGACAGCATTCCCGCTTGGCGTCCTTATCGCTTCCCTTATGATTTTAAGTAATCAAGATCTGAAGATAATCCGGTCAAGATAAGAGCAATAAGCAACAATAATATTCCCCAAAACACATTTTTTCCACATCAGGATGTCATTATATTCTGAGGATATCCTATGGATGTACTGAGGTAAGATGTGTTGTAGGACCGTTTCTGTTTCTTTTACAAAATGTCGCCAAAACTTAAACACACAGTAATAGAAGGTCTGTGAATACTTTATATTCACTTCTTGAATGATTATAGCAGTTTATCGCTAAATAAACTTCTATATCATAGTTTACTTAGCTGAAATTATGAAATATAATAAAACAAGTTACTCTAAAGTAGCGTAAGACGATAAAAAAAAAAAAAAAATGTTTGTCGTTTGTTTATCAGAGAAACGCGCTGGGTACATGTGGCAACCCTAAGGCAACAAAATGCCTGATGCGCCAGCTCGTATACATAGGATCCTTAGTATAGTGTGGATGGGAACATGGAGGACTTTGCAGCCACAACAGATTTTATATGCACCAGCCACCATTAGTGTACACGACGGTTTTTTGCAAACTCAAGTATCGAACTGGCAATCTTCCAATTACGTGCTCGACGCTTTACCGACTACGGTTCCGCGGCCCGAAACCAGTGATGTAAAAAGAAAGAAAATAAATATCAACATTTTTCTCTACTTTTAGGAAATTAATTTTCTTACACGGGAAAATTAATATATGATCAATGGTTGTAGGTAGGTAGATAATTAGGTAGGTTGTTTTTGACGTCGCACCATTACTGCGCTATGGATAATTGGCGACGGTCGGGGACACATGTCTACGGATGTTCCGGAGACATGCCACTACAGTTTTGGTCGTACACGAAGGAGATAGCTCCCTCGTTTCAGTGGCTCACAGAGGTATATTGTGATGGGAACATGGAGTATATTGCGGCTGCGACATATTTTACATGCACCAGTCACCATCAGTGTACCCGGCGGTCTTTGGCTGGCTCGAGAACCGAACCCGCAATCTTCCAATTACGAGCTCGGCGCTCTACCGATTGGGATAGCGCAGTCCGGATCTAAGGTTGTAAAAAAGAAAAAAAAGGTCATATACTAAAGCTGTAATTCAAAATGGTTTAGCAATTATTAATTTCTTTCTATTAAAAACAATATAAAAAATATTGTATAATTCAATTTGACATTGAATATGAGGATTTCCATAATAATTTTCTGGTTTTGTCTTGTAACATGCACTATTAATATTACTTTTCAGTGAAAGAAAGCAGGGAATAGGCGGGCAGAGCTCTGCATGAGTTAATAAGTAAAGTGATTCGGAGGGGAGGCAAAGCCTCCCTCGGGGGTTGGTGAGCGGAGCGAGTGGTCAAGGGAAGGTACTGCCTCAAGAAGACAGGGTTCCGTGCGGCCACGTGGCACTACTAAGAGGGAAGACCGCCGTGTTCGGCGTATGGCTGTGGCTAATCGTACTGCGTCTGCAGCTGAAATTCGAGCTGTAGTTGGCACCACAGTGACAGAACACGACCAACCCGGGCAGCCTACCTTTCGGCTAAAGGCTATGAGCGTAGCTCACCCGGTCAGCAGACGGCTATCTGACTATCCAGCGAGCCCACGGACAGGGGCACGGGCCCGGGAAAAGTCCGCGGGAAGGGAGGACCCACAAATCTCGCATTGAGCAACTAGCTGCTCTCCGGCGGGTGTGCTAGGCCGGGTGCCAGGAAAATCCACTTGAGCCTATTAGAGGAACAAGGCCTGGCGGTGAAGAGTAGGTGGTAGATTACAAGTAGAGCCACCCCGGCGCCTTGTGCCACCAAGGCAACCCGCAACATAACACATCACCTATTAATTTTCGAGCGACGAGTGGGTGATGCCTCCAATTGACTGCAGGAACATCCTTTCCACCCGACATGCTTCTCGGCCACCCCGACCTCGTTAGTTCACCGGCATAGCCGGCTATTCAGGGTCACCACTTGGCGGTGAGGCCGACTGCCGCAACTAGCCCCGCTACCTGAGTGGCAGCGCAGGCCAGGGACCCCACAACGAACTGTTACAAATCGGTTACTTTAAGGACAGCTCCGAGCCAAACGCCTTGTAGCGTGAATTCCACTGACTCCAAACCACTGCCGTTTGCAACGTGAGTTGTGTCAAGCTAGAGCTCATTGGAGGACGGAGTGTAGATCTGTTGCGTTTTCTGATGAAAGCCGGTTCTGCCTTGGTCGCAGTGATAGCCGTGTGTTGGTTAGAAGGAGGCCAGGTGAACGCCTGGTAGCGACCTGTCTGCGGCCTAGACACACAGGGCCTACTCCTGGAATTATGGTTTGGGGAGCAATTTTATATGACAGCAGGAGCACTCTCGTGGTTATCCCACGCACCCTGACTGCAAATTTGTACGTCAGTCTAGTGATACAACCTGCTGTGCTGCATTCATGAACAGCATTCAAGGGGGTGTTTTCCAACAGGATAACGCTCGCCCTCATACCGCTGTTGTAACCCAACATGCTCTACAGAGTGTCGACATGTTGCCTTGGCCTGCTAGATTACCAGATCTTTCTCCAATCGAGCACGTATGGGACATCATTGGACGACAATTCCAGCGTCATCCGCAACCAGCATTAACCGTCCCTGCATTGACCGCCCAAGTGCAACAGGCATGGGACGCCATCCCACAAACTGATATCCGACACCTGTACGACACAATGCATGCACGTTTGCATGCTTGCATTCAAAACTCTGGCGGTTACACCGGTTACTAATGTACCAACATTTCACATTTGAAATGGCTCTTCTCGCCAATGGCTCTACCTGTGATCTTGAAACTTTAATCAATTAAATTTGTTACCTAGACAAATGTATTGCTGAAATTTCATTACTGAGGAATAATTTTTTCTTGGTGTTGGGATTTTTTTTCCATCAGTGTATATACACAAATTTAATATATTTATATCAATTACCATTCATAGTTATTAACTAAGACTCTTTTGGCTGTTGGAAAAAATCAATAAGAATATTTATTGTATTTAATCAGTGAACTGTACAATTTTCACTGATAAATGTAAAATGAACTAGTATGTTGTGGCCACCACGAGACTTTCATCTATATTTTCCTATACAAATTCACTCAGTAACAATAATAAAAAATTAAAAAAAAAAAAAAGTGGGACTTTGACAAAATTTTGTGTAAAATGTGAAAATTATTCTAAGTTTGTCAAAACACGGAAACCGTGAGACTTTGACAAAATTGGGGGGAAAATGCAAAAATTTGTTTCAGTTTGTCAGAACACGGAAACCGTGGGAGTTTCATAGAATTAAGGGTAGAGAAAAAAAAAAAAAAAAAGTAGGACTTTGACAAAATTTTGGGTAAAATGTGAAAATTTGTTAAAGTTTGTCAAAACACGGAAACCGTGCGACTTTCACAAAATTAAGGGGAAAAATGCAAAAATATGTTTAAGTTTGTCAAGACACGGAAAACGTAGGACTTTGACAAAATTAGGGGGAAAAGCAAAAATTAGTTTAAGTTTGTCAGAACACGGAAACCGTGGGAGTTTGATAAAATTAAGGGGGGAGAAAAAAAAAAAAAATTCTAAGTTTTTTTTTCGTAAAAAGTAAAAAAAATCGATAACTTTGTTTTAAAGTATCACAGATTTATAGTTCAACCATTCGTTTTAAAGGTACTGACGAGACCTTTCGAAAGATACCCATCTTGAAAATTTTTGCCCTATATCACCCTGTTAAAAATTTAGAAAAAGCGGGATGGCAACGCAACCAGTAAGACGATTTTTAGCAAAAGTTGATAGGCACTAATTTATGTCAAGGTGCAACTACATACCAATTTGTATGAAATTCTGTGCAGTAGTTCCAGAGATACAGTTGCCACAAAATTTTGTCACACACACAGACAGACAGACAGACATTTTCTAAAAATGGTAAAATCGTGTTCTACAGCTCTTAAAACGTGTAAATCCATCAAAAACCCGAAATCGAAAATTTTTACGAATCCAATACTTTCTTCTATTGAAGGTAGAAGAAAGTAAAAATTTCATTAAAATTTTTTGGTAGCCATAATGCTAAGCTGGCAGCTATAATCGTTATTGTAAGTCAGCACATTACTTATACATCTACATTAAAGAAAAATATTTACTTTTTAATAGCACTTACAAATTGATTTTTATTTATATTTACTAAAAAGAAAAAAATGATGTACTATTGACAGATATTTTCCCTTAAAATCTAATCCTGACTTTAATATATCCTTTAAATAAATAATTATTCCTACCTTTATCCTTCCCTCCCCCCCCCCCAAGAAAAAGTGAAATTTTTGTTAACATTTATAAATTAACCACAATATTTCTTTTAATAATTATAAAATATGCTTATAATCTTTAAAACAAACTTTTAAAATTGCTAGATCATATTATTTTATTTATTTATTTTTTATTGACTATATATATATATATATATATATATATATAACTTGTTTGCAATGTCAAACTACCAACTTCTCGGTCAGTGATGGGGCCACAGCTGAAAAAAAAAAAAAAAAAAGATAGTTTTATTTATTATGCAGACATTTTTTTTTTTTTTTTTAACGTATCTACAACGAAATGAACAATGACAATGTATTTTAATGAAATCTGAATATATTTTTTACCATTTTAAAACTAGTAAAAAAAAAAAAAGGGAGGAAGGGGAGGGGGGGGGGAAGAAAAAAAATCCTTTTTTATTTTAAAGAATTTAAAATTTAAGAGCTTTTTTTTTTCAAGAAACATGAGATTTATTGTATATATATATATATATATATATATATATATATATATATATATATTTTTTTTTTTTTTTTTTTTACAGTATTATTTTTTAATTTATTGTAATACCAAACATGGTCTTAAAATATTGAATGAATGTCTTTTCTATATATGCTCAAATAAAATGTAATATGGAAGTGAAACTTAATATATAGTGTATATATATGTAAAAATCAAAATATGGTACATCTCTAAAATTTTAAAACAATAAAGTTTTTAATTAATTTCATTAATTATATACAAAACAGCTTTCTTAAGCTGTCATAGCATAATATCGAAATTTCAATACACAGAGTTAAATTACTATTAATTTGAAATTTTATATAAATTAGCAAATTATGGATTGTTCTTATTTAAACAATAACAGGAAGGGTTTTTTATTATTATTATTGTTATTATTATTATTATTATTATTATTTTCTGTCATGCCGAAAATACAATCCTGATTTTTAAAGGATGTCTGTGCACACTACGTGTATGCTTTAAAAGAATTAAAATTTGTATAGATTTATCATAAACTTCACTTTATTTATTTATTTTTTTTTTATTATATTTTACCAGGAATCTAAAAATTACTGGTAAGGAAAGGTACAGATGCAAAATTTAGAAATTTATCATAATAAAATTTAGAAAGTTTACATGCATTAAAAAAATTCAATTGTATGTATATACATTTAGTAATATTATAATTAAAAACTCTTTTTCTTTTTTTTTTTAGATAAAACATGGCATTTTCGTATTAACTGCATGCCAGCAATTATTCGCCACTATGATAAACCTGTTATTATTACAAACTTATATGATAAATGTTACAAAAACACTGTTAAAGGATAAAAAAGTATGATAAACTTGTGCAGATTATACTTCACTTTGTAAAATGACATGCAAAGGCCTCTGTACTAAAAACGATACGTAAGTACCGATCGTTTTTAGTACAGTACATGAAAACCATTTACAATAACATAGATATACGAGTTATTAGGTAGGTAATTTCAAAAAACATATTCAGATCGAAAAGTAAAACAGTACTTACCCTTAATTTTTTAAGCATCATCTTTTTCAGTTATTTTTAAAGCATTTAGTTATTTTCTAAATCAGCAAGGGATCACGAGCGGCAGGCAGCCATTTTAAATCTGTGGATCCCGCGAAACAACAAAATATCATATGACTTAATCGGTCCAATGGGAAGTCCCTTGAATCACCCCTTTAAAGATTATTTTTGGTTAAGTTCGAAATGTAGTGCTTTGATCTTTCACCCCGAAAGAGAGAATATTTGGAACCAGCTTTTTTTTTTCGCAAATTGTCAGTTTCTGATAAAGCAGATACTCAGAAAGAATGAATGTCATTGTAAAATATTACGTTCCTATATGGAGTGATTAATTCATTCTTTGAAATTAAGCGTGTAGCCTGTGAAGTGGTTAATACTTAAAAGTACTACCTAATCTTTGAAATTTGTTTCCAGAATTATTGATTATCCAATTTATTATAATTTTTTTAAACATATAGAAATTTTTCAACTGTTAAATTAGTTCTTTTAATATTTTCAGTTTAAATATAAAAAAGTAACCAAGTATATCATTTGCATTTTTTAACTGCAAAATAAAATGTTAAAAGTTTAAAATTAAATTTTTGTAAAACAAGTACTAATTTATTGTTTGTGATTTTTTCTGAATGTGAAAGGAGAATTTAAAAAAAATACATTAGGTAATGCATAATTATGGAAACAAATTTCCCCGTGCTTTATAAATCATTTTTTATTTTTCATTAAATATCAGTTACTTAACTTATTGATGTTTAAATTAATAAATAAATTTTCTTTGTTAGTATAAATATCAATTACTAGTATGAACAACAGAAAATTAGTAATGTCGCACCAGTACTACGCTATGGGTTATTATCGACGGTCTGGGACACACCCCTAGAGATGTTCCGGAGACATGCCATCACAAATTATCCTTCACGGAGGGGATCCCCCGCTTTGGTGATCCTCAGAGTTATAGTGTAGAGCCCCTAAATAAAATAATAGGCCGGCGCATCACCGCCATTTTTTTGCCTCCGAAGAGGACAGCATTCCCGCTTGGCGTCCTTATCGCTTCCCTTATGATTTTAAGTAATCAAGATCTGAAGATAATCCGGTCAAGATAAGAGCAATAAGCAACAATAATATTCCCCAAAACACATTTTTTCCACATCAGGATGTCATTATATTCTGAGGATATCCTATGGATGTACTAAGGTAAGATGTGTTGTAGGACCGTTTCTGTTTCTTTTACAAAATGTCGCCAAAACTTAAACACACAGTAATAGAAGGTCTGTGAATACTTTATATTCACTTCTTGAATGATTATAGCAGTTTATCGCTAAAGAAACTTCTATATCATAGTTTACTTAGCTGAAATTATGAAATATAATAAAACAAGTTACTCTAAAGTAGCGTAAGACGATAAAAAAAAAAAAAAATTGTTTGTCGTTTGTTTATCAGAGAAACGCGCTGGGTACATGTGGCAACCCTAAGGCAACAAAATGCCTGATGCGCCAGCTCGTATACATAGGAGCCTTAGTATAGTGTGGATGGGAACATGGAGGACTTTGCAGCCACAACAGATTTTATATGCACCAGCCACCATTAGTGTACACGACGGTTTTTTGCAAACTCAAGTATCGAACTGGCAATCTTCCAATTACGTGCTCGACGCTTTACCGACTACGGTTCCGCGGCCCGAAACCAGTGATGTAAAAAGAAAGAAAATAAATATCAACATTTTTCTCTACTTTTAGTAAATTAATTTTCTTACACGGGAAAATTAATATATGATCAATGGTTGTAGGTAGGTAGATAATTAGGTAGGTTGTTTTTGACGTCGCACCATTACTGCGCTATGGATAATTGGCGACGGTCGGGGACACATGTCTACGGATGTTCCGGAGACATGCCACCACAGTTTTGGTCGTACACGAAGGAGATAGCTCCCTCGTTTCAGTGGCTCCCAGAGGTATATTGTGATGGGAACATGGAGTATATTGCGGCTGCGACATATTTTACATGCACCAGTCACCATCAGTGTACCCGGCGGTCTTTGGCTGGCTCGAGAACCGAACCCGCAATCTTCCAATTACGAGCTCGGCGCTCTACCGATTGGGATAGCGCAGTCCGGATCTAAGGTTGTAAAAAAGAAAAAAAAGGTCATATACTAAAGCTGTAATTCAAAATGGTTTAGCAATTATTAATTTCTTTCTATTAAAAACAATATAAAAAATATTGTATAATTCAATTTGGCATTGAATATGAGGATTTCCATAATAATTTTCTGGTTTTGTCTTGTAACATGCACTATTAATATTACTTTTCAGTGAAAGAAAGCAGGGAATAGGCGGGCAGAGCTCTGCATGAGTTAATAAGTAAAGTGATTCGGAGGGGAGGCAAAGCCTCCCTCGGGGGTTGGTGAGCGGAGCGAGTGGTCAAGGGAAGGTACTGCCTCAAGAAGACAGGGTTCCGTGCGGCCACGTGGCACTACTAAGAGGGAAGACCGCCGTGTTCGGCGTATGGCTGTGGCTAATCGTACTGCGTCTGCAGCTGAAATTCGAGCTGTAGTTGGCACCACAGTGACAGAACACGACCAACCCGGGCAGCCTACTTTTCGGCTAAAGGCTATGAGCGTAGCTCACCCGGTCAGCAGACGGCTATCTGACTATCCAGCGAGCCCACGGACAGGGGCACGGGCCCGGGAAATTCCGCGGCAAGGGAGGACCCACAAATCTCGCATTGAGCAACTAGCTGCTCTCCGGCGGGTGTGCTAGGCCGGGTGCCAGGAAAATCCACTTGAGCCTATTAGAGGAACAAGGCCTGGCGGTGAAGAGTAGGTGGTAGATTACAAGTAGAGCCACCCCGGCGCCTTGTGCCACCAAGGCAACCCGCAACATAACACATCACCTATTAATTTTCGAGCGACGAGTGGGTGATGCCTCCAATTGACTGCAGGAACATCCTTTCCACCCGACATGCTTCTCGGCCACCCCGACCTCGTTAGTTCACCGGCATAGCCGGCTATTCAGGGTCACCACTTGTCGGTGAGGCCGACTGCCGCAACTAGCCCCGCTACCTGAGTGGCAGCGCAGGCCAGGGACCCCACAACGAACTGTTACAAATCGGTTACTTTAAGGACAGCTCCGAGCCAAACGCCTTGTAGCGTGAATTCCACTGACTCCAAACCACTGCCGTTTGCAACGTGAGTTTTGTCAAGCTAGAGCTCATTGGAGGACGGAGTGTAGATCTGTTGCGTTTTCTGATGAAAGCCGGTTCTGCCTTGGTCGCAGTGATAGCCGTGTGTTGGTTAGGAGGCCAGGTGAACGCCTGGTAGCGACCTGTCTGCGGCCTAGACACACAGGGCCTACTCCTGGAATTATGGTTTGGGGAGCAATTTTATATGACAGCAGGAGCACTCTCGTGGTTATCCCACGCACCCTGACTGCAAATTTGTACGTCAGTCTAGTGATACAACCTGTTGTGCTGCATTCATGAACAGCATTCAAGGGGGTGTTTTCCAACAGGATAACGCTCGCCCTCATACCGCTGTTGTAACCCAACATGCTCTACAGAGTGTCGACATGTTGCCTTGGCCTGCTAGATTACCAGATCTTTCTCCAATCGAGCACGTATGGGACATCATTGGACGACAATTCCAGCGTCATCCGCAACCAGCATTAACCGTCCCTGCATTGACCGCCCAAGTGCAACAGGCATGGGACGCCATCCCACAAACTGATATCCGACACCTGTACGACACAATGCATGCACGTTTGCATGCTTGCATTCAAAACTCTGGCGGTTACACCGGTTACTAATGTACCAACATTTCACATTTGAAATGGCTCTTCTCGCCAATGGCTCTACCTGTGATCTTGAAACTTTAATCAATTAAATTTGTTACCTAGACAAATGTATTGCTGAAATTTCATTACTGAGGAATAATTTTTTCTTGGTGTTGGGATTTTTTTTCCATCAGTGTATATACACAAATTTAATATATTTATATCAATTACCATTCACAGTTATTAACTAAGACTCTTTTGGCTGTTGGAAAAAATCAATAAGAATATTTATTGTATTTAATCAGTGAACTGTACAATTTTCACTGATAAATGTAAAATGAACTAGTATGTTGTGGCCACCACGAGACTTTCATCTATATTTTCCTATACAAATTCACTCAGTAACAATAATAAAAAATTAAAAAAAAAAAAAAAAAAGTGGGACTTTGACAAAATTTTGTGTAAAATGTGAAAATTATTCTAAGTTTGTCAAAACACGGAAACCGTGAGACTTTGACAAAATTGGGGGGAAAATGCAAAAATTTGTTTCAGTTTGTCAGAACACGGAAACCGTGGGAGTTTGATAGAATTAAGGGTAGAGAAAAAAAAAAAAAAAAAGTAGGACTTTGACAAAATTTTGGGTAAAATGTGAAAATTTGTTAAAGTTTGTCAGAACACGGAAACCGTGGGAGTTTGATAAAATTAAGGGGGGAGAAAAAAAAAAATTCTAAGTTTTTTTTTCGTAAAAAGTAAAAAAAAATCGATAACTTTGTTTTAAAGTATCACAGATTTATAGTTCAACCATTCGTTTTAAAGGTACTGACGAGACCTTTCGAAAGATACCCATCTTGAAAATTTTTGCCCTATATCACCCTGTTAAAAATTTAGAAAAAGCGGGATGGCAACGCAACCAGTAAGACGATTTTTAGCAAAAGTTGATAGGCACTAATTTATGTCAAGGTGCAACTACATACCAATTTGTATGAAATTCTGTGCAGTAGTTCCAGAGATACAGTTGCCACAATATTTTGTCACACACACAGACAGACAGACATTTTCTAAAAATGGTAAAATCGTGTTCTACAGCTCTTAAAACGTGTAAATCCATCAAAAACCCGAAATCGAAAATTTTTACGAATCCAATACTTTCTTCTATTGAAGGTAGAAGAAAGTAAAAATTTCATTAAAATTTTTTGGTAGCCATAATGCTAAGCTGGCAGCTATAATCGTTATTGTAAGTCAGCACATTACTTATACATCTACATTAAAGAAAAATATTTACTTTTTAACAGCACTTACAAATTGATTTTTATTTATATTTACTAAAAAGAAAAAAATGATGTACTATTGACAGATATTTTCCCTTAAAATCTAATCCTGACTTTAATATATCTTATAAATAAATAATTATTCCTACCTTTATCCTTCCCCCCCCCCCCCAAGAAAAAGTGAAATTTTTGTTAACATTTATAAATTAACCACAACATTTCTTTTAATAATTATAAAATATGCTTATAATCTTTAAAACAAACTTTTAAAATTGCTAGATCATATTATTTTATTTATTTATTTTTTATTGACTATATATATATATATATATATATATATATATATATATATATATATATATACATATATATATAACTTGTTTGCAATGTCAAACTACCAACTTCTCGGTCACTGATGGGGCCACAGCTGAAAAAAAAAAAAAAAAAAAAAAAAAAAAAAAAAAAAGATAGTTTTATTTATTATGCAGACTTTTTTTTTTTTTTTTTTTTTTTTTTTTAACGTATCTACAACGAAATGAACAATGACAATGTATTTTAATGAAATCTGAATATATTTTTTACCATTTTAAAACTAGTAAAAAAAAAAAAAAAGGGAGGAAGGGGAGGGGGGGGGAAGAAAAAAAATCCTTTTTTATTTTAAAGAATTTAAAATTTAAGAGCTTTTTTTTTTCAAGAAACATGAGATTTATTGTATATATATATATATATATATATTTTTTTTTTTTTTTTTTTTTTTTTTTACAGTATTATTTTTTAATTTATTGTAATACCAAACATGGTCTTAAAATATTGAATGAATGTCTTTTCTATATATGCTCAAATAAAATGTAATATGGAAGTGAAACTTAATATATAGTGTATATATATGTAAAAATCAAAATATGGTACATCTCTAAAATTTTAAAACAATAAAGTTTTTAATTAATTTCATTAATTATATACAAAACAGCTTTCTTAAGCTGTCATAGCATAATATCGAAATTTCAATACACAGAGTTAAATTACTATTAATTTGAAATTTTATATAAATTAGCAAATTGTGGATTGTTCTTATTTAAACAATAACAGTAAGGGTTTTTTATTATTATTATTGTTATTATTATTATTATTATTATTATTTTCTGTCATGCCGAAAATACAATCCTGATTTTTAAAGGATGTCTGTGCATACTACGTGTATGCTTTAAAAGAATTAAAATTTGTATAGATTTATCATAAACTTCACTTTATTATTATTATTTTTTTTATTATATTTTACCAGGAATCTAAAAATTACTGTTAAGGAAAGGTACAGATGCAAAATTTAGAAATTTATCATAATAAAATTTAGAAAGTTTACATGCATTAAAAAAATTCAATTGTATGTATATACATTTAGTAATATTATAATTAAAAACTCTTTTTCTTTTTTTTTTAGATAAAACATGGCATTTTCGTATTAACTGCATGCCAGCAATTATTCGCCACTATGATAAACCTGTTATTATTACAAACTTATATGATAAATGTTACAAAAACACTGTTAAACGATAAAAAAGTATGATAAACTTGTGCAGATTATACTTCACTTTGTAAAATGACATGCAAAGGCCTCTGTACTAAAAACGATACGTAAGTACCGATCGTTTTTAGTACAGTACCTGAAAACCATTTACAATAACATAGATATACGAGTTATTAGGTAGGTAATTTCAGAAAACATATTCAGATCGAAAAGTAAAACAGTACTTACCCTTAATTTTTTAAGCATCATCTTTTTCAGTTATTTTTAAAGCATTTAGTTATTTTCTAAATCAGCAAGGGATCACGAGCGGCAGGCAGCCATTTTAAATCTGTGGATCCCGCGAAACAACAAAATATCATATGACTTAATCGGTCCAATGGGAAATCCCTTGAATCACCCCTTTAAAGATTATTTTTGGTTAAGTTCGAAATGTAGTGCTTTGATCTTTCACCCCGAAAGAGAGAATATTTGGAACCAGCTTTTTTTTTCGCAAATTGTCAGTTTCTGATAAAGCAGATACTCAGAAAGAATGAATGTCATTGTAAAATATTACGTTCCTATATGGAGTGATTAATTCATTCTTTGAAATTAAGCGTGTAGCCTGTGAAGTGGTTAATACTTAAAAGTACTACCTAATCTTTGAAATTTGTTTCCAGAATTATTGATTATCCAATTTATTATAATTTTTTTAAACATATAGAAATTTTTCAACTGTTAAATTAGTTCTTTTAATATTTTCAGTTTAAATATAAAAAAGTAACCAAGTATATCATTTGCATTTTTTAACTGCAAAATAAAATGTTAAAGGTTTAAAATTAAATTTTTGTAAAACAAGTACTAATTTATTGTTTGTGATTTTTTCTGAATGTGAAAAGAGAATTTAAAAAAAATACATTAGGTAATGCATAATTATGGAAACAAATTTCATCGTGCTTTATAAATCATTTTTTATTTTTCATTAAATATCAGTTACTTAACTTATTGATGTTTAAATTAATAAATAAATTTTCTTTGTTAGTATAAATATCAATTACTAGTATGAACAACAGAAAATTAGTAATGTCGCACCAGTACTACGCTATGGGTTATTATCGACGGTCTGGGACACACCCCTAGAGATGTTCCGGAGACATGCCATCACCAATTATCCTTCACGGAGGGGATCCCCCGCTTTGGTGATCCTCAGAGGTATAGTGTAGAGCCCCTAAATAAAATAATAGGCCGGCGCATCACCGCCATTTTTTTGCCTCCGAAGAGGACAGCATTCCCGCTTGGCGTCCTTATCGCTTCCCTTATGATTTTAAGTAATCAAGATCTGAAGATAATCCGGTCAAGATAAGAGCAATAAGCAACAATAATATTCCCCAAAACACATTTTTTCCACATCAGGATGTCATTATATTCTGAGGATATCCTATGGATGTACTGAGGTAAGATGTGTTGTAGGACCGTTTCTGTTTCTTTTACAAAATGTCGCCAAAACTTAAACACACAGTAATAGAAGGTCTATGAATACTTTATATTCACTTCTTGAATGATTATAGCAGTTTATCGCTAAAGAAACTTCTATATCATAGTTTACTTAGCTGAAATTATGAAATATAATAAAACAAGTTACTCTAAAGTAGCGTAAGACGATAAAAAAAAAAAAAAAATGTTTGTCGTTTGTTTATCAGAGAAACGCGCTGGGTACATGTGGCAACCCTAAGGCAACAAAATGCCTGATGCGCCAGCTCGTATACATAGGAGCCTTAGTATAGTGTGGATGGGAACATGGAGGACTTTGCAGCCACAACAGATTTTATATGCACCAGCCACCATTAGTGTACACGACGGTTTTTTGCAAAATCAAGTATCGAACTGGCAATCTTCCAATTACGTGCTCGACGCTTTACCGACTACGGTTCCGCGGCCCGAAACCAGTGATGTAAAAAGAAAGAAAATAAATATCAACATTTTTCTCTACTTTTAGTAAATTAATTTTCTTACACGGGAAAATTAATATATGATCAATGGTTGTAGGTGGGTAGATAATTAGGTAGGTTGTTTTTGACGTCGCACCATTACTGCGCTATGGATAATTGGCGACGGTCGGGGACACATGTCTACGGATGTTCCGGAGACATGCCACCACAGTTTTGGTCGTACACGAAGGAGATAGCTCCCTCGTTTCAGTGGCTCCCAGAGGTATATTGTGATGGGAACATGGAGTATATTGCGTCTGCGACATATTTTACATGCACCAGTCACCATCAGTGTACCCGGCGGTCTTTGGCTGGCTCGAGAACCGAACCCGCAATCTTCCAATTACGAGCTCGGCGCTCTACCGATTGGGATAGCGCAGTCCGGATCTAAGGTTGTAAAAAAGAAAAAAAAGGTCATATACTAAAGCTGTAATTCAAAATGGTTTAGCAATTATTAATTTCTTTCTATTAAAAACAATATAAAAAATATTGTATAATTCAATTTGACATTGAATATGAGGATTTCCATAATAATTTTCTGGTTTTGTCTTGTAACATGCACTATTAATATTACTTTTCAGTGAAAGAAAGCAGGGAATAGGCGGGCAGAGCTCTGCATGAGTTAATAAGTAAAGTGATTCGGAGGGGAGGCAAAGCCTCCCTCGGGGGTTGGTGAGCGGAGCGAGTGGTCAAGGGAAGGTACTGCCTCAAGAAGACAGGGTTCCGTGCGGCCACGTGGCACTACTAAGAGGGAAGACCGCCGTGTTCGGCGTATGGCTGTGGCTAATCGTACTGCGTCTGCAGCTGAAATTCGAGCTGTAGTTGGCACCACAGTGACAGAACACGACCAACCCGGGCAGCCTACCTTTCGGCTAAAGGCTATGAGCGTAGCTCACCCGGTCAGCAGACGGCTATCTTATTATCCAGCGAGCCCACGGACAGGGGCACGGGCCCGGGAAAAGTCCGCGGGAAGGGAGGACCCACAAATCTCGCATTCAGCAACTAGCTGCTCTCCGGCGGGTGTGCTAGGCCGGGTGAAAGGAAAATCCACTTGAGCCTATTAGAGGAACAAGGCCTGGCGGTGAAGAGTAGGTGGTAGATTACAAGTAGAGCCACCCCGGCGCCTTGTGCCACCAAGGCAACCCGCAACATAACACATCACCTATTAATTTTCGAGCGACGAGTGGGTGATGCCTCCAATTGACTGCAGGAACATCCTTTCCACCCGACATGCTTCTCGGCCACCCCGACCTCGTTAGTTCACCGGCATAGCCGGCTATTCAGGGTCACCACTTGGCGGTGAGGCCGACTGCCGCAACTAGCCCCGCTACCTGAGTGGCAGCGCAAGCCAGGGACCCCACAACGAACTGTTACAAATCGGTTACTTTAAGGACAGCTCCGAGCCAAACGCCTTGTAGCGTGAATTCCACTGACTCCAAACCACTGCCGTTTGCAACGTGAGTTGTGTCAAGCTAGAGCTCATTGGAGGACGGAGTGTAGATCTGTTGCGTTTTCTGATGAAAGCCGGTTCTGCCTTGGTCGCAGTGATAGCCGTGTGTTGGTTAGAAGGAGGCCAGGTGAACGCCTGGTAGCGACCTGTCTGCGGCCTAGACACACAGGGCCTACTCCTGGAATTATGGTTTGGGGAGCAATTTTATATGACAGCAGGAGCACTCTCGTGGTTATCCCACGCACCCTGACTGCAAATTTGTACGTCAGTCTAGTGATACAACCTGTTGTGCTGCATTCATGAACAGCATTCAAGGGGGTGTTTTCCAACAGGATAACGCTCGCCCTCATACCGCTGTTGTAACCCAACATGCTCTACAGAGTGTCGACATGTTGCCTTGGCCTGCTAGATTACCAGATCTTTCTCCAATCGAGCACGTATGGGACATCATTGGACGACAATTCCAGCGTCATCCGCAACCAGCATTAACCGTCCCTGCATTGACCGCCCAAGTGCAACAGGCATGGGACGCCATCCCACAAACTGATATCCGACACCTGTACGACACAATGCATGCACGTTTGCATGCTTGCATTCAAAACTCTGGCGGTTACACCGGTTACTAATGTACCAACATTTCACATTTGAAATGGCTCTTCTCGCCAATGGCTCTACCTGTGATCTTGAAACTTTAATCAATTAAATTTGTTACCTAGACAAATGTATTGCTGAAATTTCATTACTGAGGAATAATTTTTTCTTGGTGTTGGGATTTTTTTTTCCATCAGTGTATATACACAAATTTAATATATTTATATCAATTACCATTCATAGTTATTAACTAAGACTCTTTTGGCTGTTGGAAAAAATCAATAAGAATATTTATTGTATTTAATCAGTGAACTGTACAATTTTCACTGATAAATGTAAAATGAACTAGTATGTTGTGGCCACCACGAGACTTTCATCTATATTTTCCTATACAAATTCACTCAGTAACAATAATAAAAAATTAAAAAAAAAAAAAGTGGGACTTTGACAAAATTTTGTGTAAAATGTGAAAATTATTCTAAGTTTGTCAAAACACGGAAACCGTGAGACTTTGACAAAATTGGGGGGGAAATGCAAAAATTTGTTTCAGTTTGTCAGAACACGGAAACCGTGGGAGTTTGATAGAATTAAGGGTAGAGAAAAAAAAAAAAAAAAAGTAGGACTTTGACAAAATTTTGGGTAAAATGTGAAAATTTGTTAAAGTTTGTCAAAACACGGAAACCGTGCGACTTTCACAAAATTAGGGGAAAAATGCAAAAATATGTTTAAGTTTGTCAAGACACGGAAACCGTAGGACTTTGACAAAATTAGGGGGAAAAGCAAAAATTAGTTTAAGTTTGTCAGAACACGGAAACCGTGGGAGTTTGATAAAATTAAGGGGGGAGAAAAAAAAAAAATTCTAAGTTTTTTTTTTCGTAAAAAGTAAAAAAAATCGATAACTTTGTTTTAAAGTATCACAGATTTATAGTTCAACCATTCGTTTTAAAGGTACTGACGAGACCTTTCGAAAGATACCCATCTTGAAAATTTTTGCCCTATATCACCCTGTTAAAAATTTAGAAAAAGCGGGATGGCAACGCAACCAGTAAGACGATTTTTAGCAAAAGTTGATAGGCACTAATTTATGTCAAGGTGCAACTACATACCAATTTGTATGAAATTCTGTGCAGTAGTTCCAGAGATACAGTTGCCACAAAATTTTGTCACACACACAGACAGACAGACAGACATTTTCTAAAAATGGTAAAATCGTGTTCTACAGCTCTTAAAACGTGTAAATCCATCAAAAACCCGAAATCGAAAATTTTTACGAATCCAATACTTTCTTCTATTGAAGGTAGAAGAAAGTAAAAATTTCATTAAAATTTTTTGGTAGCCATAATGCTAAGCTGGCAGCTATAATCGTTATTGTAAGTCAGCACATTACTTATACATCTACATTAAAGAAAAATATTTACTTTTTAATAGCACTTACAAATTGATTTTTATTTATATTTACTAAAAAGAAAAAAATGATGTACTATTGACAGATATTTTCCCTTAAAATCTAATCCTGACTTTAATATATCTTATAAATAAATAATTATTCCTACCTTTATCCTTCCCTCCCCCCCCCCCCAAGAAAAAGTGAAATTTTTGTTAACATTTATAAATTAACCACAATATTTCTTTTAATAATTATAAAATATGCTTATAATCTTTAAAACAAACTTTTAAAATTGCTAGATCATATTATTTTATTTATTTATTTTTTATTGACTATATATATATATATATATATATATATATATATATATATAACTTGTTTGCAATGTCAAACTACCAACTTCTCGGTCACTGATGGGGCCACAGCTGGAAAAAAAAAAAAAAAAAAAAAAAAAAAAAAAAAAAAAAAAGATAGTTTTATTTATTATGCAGACTTTTTTTTTTTTTTTTTTTTTTTTTTTTAACGTATCTACAACGAAATGAACAATGACAATGTATTTTAATGAAATCTGAATATATTTTTTACCATTTTAAAACTAGTAAAAAAAAAAAAAAAGGGGGGAAGGGGAGGGGGGGGGGGAAGAAAAAAAATCCTTTTTTATTTTAAAGAATTTAAAATTTAAGAGCTTTTTTTTTTCAAGAAACATGAGATTTATTGTATATATATATATATATATAAATATTTTTTTTTTTTTTTTTTTTTTTACAGTATTATTTTTTAATTTATTGTAATACCAAACATGGTCTTAAAATATTGAATGAATGTCTTTTCTATATATGCTCAAATAAAATGTAATATGGAAGTGAAACTTAATATATAGTGTATATATATGTAAAAATCAAAATATGGTACATCTCTAAAATTTTAAAACAATAAAGTTTTTAATTAATTTCATTAATTATATACAAAACAGCTTTCTTAAGCTGTCATAGCATAATATCGAAATTTCAATACACAGAGTTAAATTACTATTAATTTGAAATTTTATATAAATTAGCAAATTGTGGATTGTTCTTATTTAAACAATAACAGTAAGGGTTTTTTATTATTATTATTGTTATTATTATTATTATTATTATTATTTTCTGTCATGCCGAAAATACAATCCTGATTTTTAAAGGATGTCTGTGCATACTACGTGTATGCTTTAAAAGAATTAAAATTTGTATAGATTTATCATAAACTTCACTTTATTATTATTTTTTTTTTTATTATATTTTACCAGGAATCTAAAAATTACTGTTAAGGAAAGGTACAGATGCAAAATTTAGAAATTTATCATAATAAAATTTAGAAAGTTTACATGCATTAAAAAAATTCAATTGTATGTATATACATTTAGTAATATTATAATTAAAACCTCTTTTTCTTTTTTTTTAGATAAAACATGGCATTTTCGTATTAACTGCATGCCAGCAATTATTCGCCACTATGATAAACCTGTTATTATTACAAACTTATATGATAAATGTTACAAAAACACTGTTAAACGATAAAAAAGTATGATAAACTTGTGCAGATTATACTTCACTTTGTAAAATGACATGCAAAGGCCTCTGTACTAAAAACGATACGTAAGTACCGATCGTTTTTAGTACAGTACATGAAAACCATTTACAATAACATAGATATACGAGTTATTAGGTAGGTAATTTCAGAAAACATATTCAGATCGAAAAGTAAAACAGTACTTACCCTTAATTTTTTAAGCATCATCTTTTTCAGTTATTTTTAAAGCATTTAGTTATTTTCTAAATCAGCAAGGGATCACGAGCGGCAGGCAGCCATTTTAAATCTGTGGATCCCGCGAAACAACAAAATATCATATGACTTAATCGGTCCAATGGGAAGTCCCTTGAATCACCCCTTTAAAGATTATTTTTG
Organism: Salticus scenicus; assembly: GCA_963930645.1. Taxonomy (NCBI): domain Eukaryota; kingdom Metazoa; phylum Arthropoda; class Arachnida; order Araneae; family Salticidae; genus Salticus; species Salticus scenicus. Next base: position 249,927,957 of record OZ005660.1, read on the forward strand.
GTTAAGTTCGAAATGTAGTGCTTTGATCTTTCACCCCGAAAGAGAGAATATTTGGAACCAGCTTTTTTTTTCGCAAATTGTCAGTTTCTGATAAAGCAGATACTCAGAAAGAATGAATGTCATTGTAAAATATTACGTTCCTATATGGAGTGATTAATTCATTCTTTGAAATTAAGCGTGTAGCCTGTGAAGTGGTTAATACTTAAAAGTACTACCTAATCTTTGAAATTTGTTTCCAGAATTATTGATTATCCAATTTATTATAATTTTTTTAAACATATAGAAATTTTTCAACTGTTAAATTAGTTCTTTTAATATTTTCAGTTTAAATATAAAAAAGTAACCAAGTATATCATTTGCATTTTTTAACTGCAAAATAAAATGTTAAAAGTTTAAAATTAAATTTTTGTAAAACAAGTACTAATTTATTGTTTGTGATTTTTTCTGAATGTGAAAGGAGAATTTAAAAAAAAATACATTAGGTAATGCATAATTATGGAAACAAATTTCCCCGTGCTTTATAAATCATTTTTTATTTTTCATTAAATATCAGTTACTTAACTTATTGATGTTTAAATTAATAAATAAATTTTCTTTGTTAGTATAAATATCAATTACTAGTATGAACAACAGAAAATTAGTAATGTCGCACCAGTACTACGCTATGGGTTATTATCGACGGTCTGGGACACACCCCTAGAGATGTTCCGGAGACATGCCATCACAAATTATCCTTCACGGAGGGGATCCCCCGCTTTGGTGATCCTCAGAGGTATAGTGTAGAGCCCCTAAATAAAATAATAGGCCGGCGCATCACCGCCATTTTTTTGCCTCCGAAGAGGACAGCATTCCCGCTTGGCGTCCTTATCGCTTCCCTTATGATTTTAAGTAATCAAGATCTGAAGATAATCCGGTCAAGATAAGAGCAATAAGCAACAATAATATTCCCCAAAACACATTTTTTCCACATCAGGATGTCATTATATTCTGAGGATATCCTATGGATGTACTGAGGTAAGATGTGTAGTAGGACCGTTTCTGTTTCTTTTACAAAATGTCGCCAAAACTTAAACACACAGTAATAGAAGGTCTGTGAATACTTTATATTCACTTCTTGAATGATTATAGCAGTTTATCGCTAAAGAAACTTCTATATCATAGTTTACTTAGCTGAAATTATGAAATATAATAAAACAAGTTACTCTAAAGTAGCGTAAGACGATAAAAAAAAAAAAAAAAAATGTTTGTCGTTTGTTTATCAGAGAAACGCGCTGGGTACATGTGGCAACCCTAAGGCAACAAAATGCCTGATGCGCCAGCTCGTATACATAGGAGCCTTAGTTATAGTGTGGATGGGAACATGGAGGACTTTGCAGCCACAACAGATTTTATATGCACCAGCCACCATTAGTGTACACGACGGTTTTTTGCAAACTCAAGTATCGAACTGGCAATCTTCCAATTACGTGCTCGACGCTTTACCGACTACGGTTCCGCGGCCCGAAACCAGTGATGTAAAAAGAAAGAAAATAAATATCAACATTTTTCTCTACTTTTAGGAAATTAATTTTCTTACACGGGAAAATTAATATATGATCAATGGTTGTAGGTAGGTAGATAATTAGGTAGGTTGTTTTTGACGTCGCACCATTACTGCGCTATGGATAATTGGCGACGGTCGGGGACACATGTCTACGGATGTTCCGGAGACATGCCACCACAGTTTTGGTCGTACACGAAGGAGATAGCTCCCTCGTTTCAGTGGCTCACAGAGGTATATTGTGATAGGAACATGGAGTATATTGCGGCTGCGACATATTTTACATGCACCAGTCACCATCAGTGTACCCGGCGGTCTTTGGCTGGCTCGAGAACCGAACCCGCAATCTTCCAATTACGAGCTCGGCGCTCTACCGATTGGGATAGCGCAGTCCGGATCTAAGGTTGTAAAAAAGAAAAAAAAGGTCATATACTAAAGCTGTAATTCAAAATGGTTTAGAAATTATTAATTTCTTTCTATTAAAAACAATATAAAAAATATTGTATAATTCAATTTGACATTGAATATGAGGATTTCCATAATAATTTTCTGGTTTTGTCTTGTAACATGCACTATTAATATTACTTTTCAGTGAAAGAAAGCAGGGAATAGGCGGGCAGAGCTCTGCATGAGTTAATAAGTAAAGTGATTCGGAGGGGAGGCAAAGCCTCCCTCGGGGGTTGGTGAGCGGAGCGAGTGGTCAAGGGAAGGTACTGCCTCAAGAAGACAGGGTTCCGTGCGGCCACGTGGCACTACTAAGAGGGAAGACCGCCGTGTTCGGCGTATGGCTGTGGCTAATCGTACTGCGTCTGCAGCTGAAATTCGAGCTGTAGTTGGCACCACAGTGACAGAACACGACCAACCCGGGCAGCCTACCTTTCGGCTAAAGGCTATGAGCGTAGCTCACCCGGTCAGCAGACGGCTATCTGACTATCCAGCGAGCCCACGGACAGGGGCACGGGCCCGGGAAAAGTCCGCGGGAAGGGAGGACCCACAAATCTCGCATTGAGCAACTAGCTGCTCTCCGGCGGGTGTGCTAGGCCGGGTGCCAGGAAAATCCACTTGAGCCTATTAGAGGAACAAGGCCTGGCGGTGAAGAGTAGGTGGTAGATTACAAGTAGAGCCACCCCGGCGCCTTGTGCCACCAAGGCAACCCGCAACATAACACATCACCTATTAATTTTCGAGCGACGAGTGGGTGATGCCTCCAATTGACTGCAGGAACATCCTTTCCACCCGACATGCTTCTCGGCCACCCCGACCTCGTTAGTTCACCGGCATAGCCGGCTATTCAGGGTCACCACTTGGCGGTGAGGCCGACTGCCGCAACTAGCCCCGCTACCTGAGTGGCAGCGCAGGCCAGGGACCCCACAACGAACTGTTAAATATCGGTTACTTTAAGGACAGCTCCGAGCCAAACGCCTTGTAGCGTGAATTCCACTGACTCCAAACCACTGCCGTTTGCAACGTGAGTTGTGTCAAGCTAGAGCTCATTGGAGGACGGAGTGTAGATCTGTTGCGTTTTCTGATGAAAGCCGGTTCTGCCTTGGTCGCAGTGATAGCCGTGTGTTGGTTAAAAGGAGGCCAGGTGAACGCCTGGTAGCGACCTGTCTGCGGCCTAGACACACAGGGCCTACTCCTGGAATTATGGTTTGGGGAGCAATTTTATATGACAGCAGGAGCACTCTCGTGGTTATCCCACGCACCCTGACTGCAAATTTGTACGTCAGTCTAGTGATACAACCTGTTGTGCTGCATTCATGAACAGCATTCAAGGGGGTGTTTTCCAACAGGATAACGCTCGCCCTCATACCGCTGTTGTAACCCAACATGCTCTACAGAGTGTCGACATGTTGCCTTGGCCTGCTAGATTACCAGATCTTTCTCCAATCGAGCACGTATGGGACATCATTGGACGACAATTCCAGCGTCATCCGCAACCAGCATTAACCGTCCCTGCATTGACCGCCCAAGTGCAACAGGCATGGGACGCCATCCCACAAACTGATATCCGACACCTGTACGACACAATGCATGCACGTTTGCATGCTTGCATTCAAAACTCTGGCGGTTACACCGGTTACTAATGTACCAACATTTCACATTTGAAATGGCTCTTCTCGCCAATGGCTCTACCTGTGATCTTGAAACTTTAATCAATTAAATTTGTTACCTAGACAAATGTATTGCTGAAATTTCATTACTGAGGAATAATTTTTTCTTGGTGTTGGGATTTTTTTTCCATCAGTGTATATACACTAATTTAATATATTTATATCAATTACCATTCATAGTTATTAACTAAGACTCTTTTGGCTGTTGGAAAAAATCAATAAGAATATTTATTGTATTTAATCAGTGAACTGTACAATTTTCACTGATAAATGTAAAATGAACTAGTATGTTGTGGCCACCACGAGACTTTCATCTATATTTTCCTATACAAATTCACTCAGTAACAATAATAAAAAATTAAAAAAAAAAAAAAGTGGGACTTTGACAAAATTTTGTGTAAAATGTGAAAATTATTCTAAGTTTGTCAAAACACGGAAACCGTGAGACTTTGACAAAATTGGGGGGAAAATGCAAAAATTTGTTTCAGTTTGTCAGAACACGGAAACCGTGGGAGTTTCATAGAATTAAGGGTAGAGAAAAAAAAAAAAAAAAAAGTAGGACTTTGACAAAATTTTGGGTAAAATGTGAAAATTTGTTAAAGTTTGTCAAAACACGGAAACCGTGCGACTTTCACAAAATTAAGGGGAAAAATGCAAAAATATGTTTAAGTTTGTCAAGACACGGAAAACGTAGGACTTTGACAAAATTAGGGGGAAAAGCAAAAATTAGTTTAAGTTTGTCAGAACACGGAAACCGTGGGAGTTTGATAAAATTAAGGGGGGAGAAAAAAAAAAATTCTAAGTTTTTTTTTCGTAAAAAGTGAAAAAAAATCGATAACTTTGTTTTAAAGTATCACAGATTTATAGTTCAACCATTCGTTTTAAAGGTACTGACGAGACCTTTCGAAAGATACCCATCTTGAAAATTTTTGCCCTATATCACCCTGTTAAAAATTTAGAAAAAGCGGGATGGCAACGCAACCAGTAAGACGATTTTTAGCAAAAGTTGATAGGCACTAATTTATGTCAAGGTGCAACTACATACCAATTTGTATGAAATTCTGTGCAGTAGTTCCAGAGATACAGTTGCCACAAAATTTTGTCACACACACAGACAGACAGACAGACATTTTCTAAAAATGGTAAAATCGTGTTCTACAGCTCTTAAAACGTGTAAATCCATCAAAAACCCGAAATCGAAAATTTTTACGAATCCAATACTTTCTTCTATTGAAGGTAGAAGAAAGTAAAAATTTCATTAAAATTTTTTGGTAGTCATAATGCTAAGCTGGCAGCTATAATCGTTATTGTAAGTCAGCACATTACTTATACATCTACATTAAAGAAAAATATTTACTTTTTAATAGCACTTACAAATTGATTTTTATTTATATTTACTAAAAAGAAAAAAATGATGTACTATTGACAGATATTTTCCCTTAAAATCTAATCCTGACTTTAATATATCTTATAAATAAATAATTATTCCTACCTTTATCCTTCCCTCCCCCCCCCCAAGAAAAAGTGAAATTTTTGTTAACATTTATAAATTAACCACAATATTTCTTTTAATAATTATAAAATATGCTTATAATCTTTAAAACAAACTTTTAAAATTGCTAGATCATATTATTTTATTTATTTATTTTTTATTGACTATATATATATATATATATATATATATATATATAACTTGTTTGCAATGTCAAACTACCAACTTCTCGGTCACTGATGGGGCCACAGCTGAAAAAAAAAAAAAAAAGATAGTTTTATTTATTATGCAGACTTTTTTTTTTTTTTTTTTTTAACGTATCTACAACGAAATGAACAATGACAATGTATTTTAATGAAATCTGAATATATTTTTTACCATTTTAAAACTAGTAAAAAAAAAAAAGGGAGGAAGGGGAGGGGGGGGGGGAAGAAAAAAAATCCTTTTTTATTTTAAAGAATTTAAAATTTAAGAGCTTTTTTTTTTCAAGAAACATGAGATTTATTGTATATATATATATATATATATATATATATATATATATATATATATTTTTTTTTTTTTTTTTACAGTATTATTTTTTAATTTATTGTAATACCAAACATGGTCTTAAAATATTGAATGAATGTCTTTTCTATATATGCTCAAATAAAATGTAATATGGAAGTGAAACTTAATATATAGTGTATATATATGTAAAAATCAAAATATGGTACATCTCTAAAAATTTAAAACAATAAAGTTTTTAATTAATTTCATTAATTATATACAAAACAGCTTTCTTAAGCTGTCATAGCATAATATCGAAATTTCAATACACAGAGTTAAATTACTATTAATTTGAAATTTTATATAAATTAGCAAATTGTGGATTGTTCTTATTTAAACAATAACAGGAAGGGTTTTTTATTATTATTATTGTTATTATTATTATTATTATTATTATTTTCTGTCATGCCGAAAATACAATCCTGATTTTTAAAGGATGTCTGTGCACACTACGTGTATGCTTTAAAAGAATTAAAATTTGTATAGATTTATCATAAACTTCACTTTATTTATTTTTTTTTTTTTATTATATTTTACCAGGAATCTAAAAATTACTGTTAAGGAAAGGTACAGATGCAAAATTTAGAAATTTATCATAATAAAATTTAGAAAGTTTACATGCATTAAAAAAATTCAATTGTATGTATATACATTTAGTAATATTATAATTAAAAACTCTTTTTCTTTTTTTTTTTTAGATAAAACATGGCATTTTCGTATTAACTGCATGCCAGCAATTATTCGCCACCATGATAAACCTGTTATTATTACAAACTTATATGATAAATGTTACAAAAACACTGTTAAAGGATAAAAAAGTATGATAAACTTGTGCAGATTATACTTCACTTTGTAAAATGACATGCAAAGGCCTCTGTACTAAAAACGATACGTAAGTACCGATCGTTTTTAGTACAGTACATGAAAACCATTTACAATAACATAGATATACGAGTTATTAGGTAGGTAATTTCAGAAAACATATTCAGATCGAAAAGTAAAACAGTACTTACCCTTAATTTTTTAAGCATCATCTTTTTCAGTTATTTTTAAAGCATTTAGTTATTTTCTAAATCAGCAAGGGATCACGAGCGGCAGGCAGCCATTTTAAATCTGTGGATCCCGCGAAACAACAAAATATCATATGACTTAATCGGTCCAATGGGAAGTCGAGCCCGGGCTGGCTCGAGAACCGAACCCGCAATCTTCCAATTACAAGCTCGGCGCTCTACCGATTGGGATAGCGCAGTCCGGATCTAAGGTTGTAAAAAAGAAAAAAAAGGTCATATACTAAAGCTGTAATTCAAAATGGTTTAGCAATTATTAATTTCTTTCTATTAAAAACAATATAAAAAATATTGTATAATTCAATTTGACATTGAATATGAGGATTTCCATAATAATTTTCTGGTTTTGTCTTGTAACATGCACTATTAATATTACTTTTCAGTGAAAGAAAGCAGGGAATAGGCGGGCAGAGCTCTGCATGAGTTAATAAGTAAAGTGATTCGGAGGGGAGGCAAAGCCTCCCTCGGGGGTTGGTGAGCGGAGCGCGTGGTCAAGGGAAGGTACTGCCTCAAGAAGACAGGGTTCCGTGCGGCCACGTGGCACTACTAAGAGGGAAGACCGCCGTGTTCGGCGTATGGCTGTGGCTAATCGTACTGCGTCTGCAGCTGAAATTCGAGCTGTAGTTGGCACCACAGTGACAGAACACGACCAACCCGGGCAGCCTACCTTTCGGCTAAAGGCTATGAGCGTAGCTCACCCGGTCAGCAGACGGCTATCTGACTATCCAGCGAGCCCACGGACAGGGGCACGGGCCCGGGAAAAGTCCGCGGGAAGGGAAGACCCACAAATCTCGCATTGAGCAACTAGCTGCTCTCCGGCGGGTGTGCTAGGCCGGGTGACAGGAAAATCCACTTGAGCCTATTAGAGGAACAAGGCCTGGCGGTGAAGAGTAGGTGGTAGATTACAAGTAGAGCCACCCCGGCGCCTTGTGCCACCAAGGCAACCCGCAACATAACACATCACCTATTAATTTTCGAGCGACGAGTGGGTGATGCCTCCAATTGACTGCAGGAACATCCTTTCCACCCGACATGCTTCTCGGCCACCCCGACCTCGTTAGTTCACCGGCATAGCCGGCTATTCAGGGTCACCACTTGGCGGTGAGGCCGACTGCCGCAACTAGCCCCGCTACCTGAGTGGCAGCGCAGGCCAGGGACCCCACAACGAACTGTTACAAATCGGTTACTTTAAGGACAGCTCCGAGCCAAACGCCTTGTAGCGTGAATTCCACTGACTCCAAACCACTGCCGTTTGCAACGTGAGTTGTGTCAAGCTAGAGCTCATTGGAGGACGGAGTGTAGATCTGTTGCGTTTTCTGATGAAAGCCGGTTCTGCCTTGGTCGCAGTGATAGCCGTGTGTTGGTTAGAAGGAGGCCAGGTGAACGCCTGGTAGCGACCTGTCTGCGGCCTAGACACACAGGGCCTACTCCTGGAATTATGGTTTGGGGAGCAATTTTATATGACAGCAGGAGCACTCTCGTGGTTATCCCACGCACCCTGACTGCAAATTTGTACGTCAGTCTAGTGATACAACCTGTTGTGCTGCATTCATGAACAGCATTCAAGGGGGTGTTTTCCAACAGGATAACGCTCGCCCTCATACCGCTGTTGTAACCCAACATGCTCTACAGAGTGTCGACATGTTGCCTTGGCCTGCTAGATTACCAGATCTTTCTCCAATCGAGCACGTATGGGACATCATTGGACGACAATTCCAGCGTCATCCGCAACCAGCATTAACCGTCCCTGCATTGACCGCCCAAGTGCAACAGGCATGGGACGCCATCCCACAAACTGATATCCGACACCTGTACGACACAATGCATGCACGTTTGCATGCTTGCATTCAAAACTCTGGCGGTTACACCGGTTACTAATGTACCAACATTTCACATTTGAAATGGCTCTTCTCGCCAATGGCTCTATCTGTGATCTTGAAACATTAATCAATTAAATTTGTTACCTAGACAAATGTATTGCTGAAATTTCATTACTGAGGAATAATTTTTTCTTGGTGTTGGGATTTTTTTTCCATCAGTGTATATTAAGGTGACCATATTTTCAAACACTGATTTGAGGACAAATTACCGTTTGTCCCCAAATCGAAGTAAATTTCGAGGACACTGAAAACTCTATTTGGGGACTTTTTCGAGGACACAATAGACCAATATCTATATGCATTATTAATAAAAAGAACTCTGATTTATACAATACAAAATGCTTTGAATCACTTTTTTCTATGAAAAATTGCTGAGCCTAAGGTAAGTTTATGCAAATTAAACTATCCCAGCATTATTAAAATAATCAAGTCTATAGAACCCATTTACACTTTATTATGATGATAGGAGAAAACACAAAATAGCACCATTTCATTTTAATCTTCAGAATCCCCACTCCCTGAAATGCAGAAATTATTCCCGATTATATAACTACAAGAAATAATTTCATTAAGCAAATTTTATTTTTCACTTAACATAAAACGGGCAAGATAGAATTTATATACTGATTAGTAGTGCATGATTCTTTCTCTGCTCATGAAGTATGAGGGTCTTTATTTCAAAGTTCCGTTGATTTTCAAGATTATCCAATTACTTCTGCATTAGACTGCGATTTTGATTGGATTGGAATAGATGGGTTTTACGTCTCATTAGTGCTGTACAATGGGCAATTGGCGACAGTCTAGCACTTACCCCCAGAGGTAGTCCGGAGACATGGCATCACAATTTTGATCCTCCACGGAATGGACTGTGATTTTGAAAGAAATACACGCAAATATTTAAATTTGGGGACATTTAGCGTCCCCGAGAAGTCAAAGAATTTTTGGGGACAAAAAATAGAAAAGGCCAAAATTCGAGGACAGTCCTCGAATTTCGAGGACGTATGGTCACCTTAGTGTATATACACAAATTTAATATATTTATATCAATTACCATTCATAGTTATTAACTAAGACTCTTTTGGCTGTTGGAAAAAATCAATAAGAATATTTATTGTATTTAATCAGTGAACTGTACAATTTTCACTGATAAATGTAAAATGAACTAGTATGTTGTGGCCACCACGAGACTTTCATCTATATTTTCCTATACAAATTCACTCAGTAACAATAATAAAAAATTAAAAAAAAAAAAAAAAGTGGGACTTTGACAAAATTTTGTGTAAAATGTGAAAATTATTCTAAGTTTGTCAAAACACGGAAACCGTGAGACTTTGACAAAATTGGGGGGAAAATGCAAAAATTTGTTTCAGTTTGTCAGAACACGGAAACCGTGGTAGTTTGATAGAATTAAGGGTAGAGAAAAAAAAAAAAAAAAGTAGGACTTTGACAAAATTTTGGGTAAAATGTGAAAATTTGTTAAAGTTTGTCAAAACACGGAAACCGTGCGACTTTCACAGAATTAGGGGAAAAATGCAAAAATATGTTTAAGTTTGTCAAGACACGGAAACCGTAGGACTTTGACAAAATTAGGGGGAAAAGCAAAAATTAGTTTAAGTTTGTCAGAACACGGAAACCGTGGGAGTTTGATAAAATTAAGGGGGGAGAAAAAAAAAAATTCTAAGTTTTTTTTTCGTAAAAAGTAAAAAAAATCGATAACTTTGTTTTAAAGTATCACAGATTTATAGTTCAACCATTCGTTTTAAAGGTACTGACGAGACCTTTCGAAAGATACCCATCTTGAAAATTTTTGCCCTATATCACCCTGTTAAAAATTTAGAAAAAGCGGGATGGCAACGCAACCAGTAAGACGATTTTTAGCAAAAGTTGATAGGCACTAATTTATGTCAAGGTGCAACTACATACCAATTTGTATGAAATTCTGTGCAGTAGTTCCAGAGATACAGTTGCCACAAAATTTTGTCACACACACAGACAGACAGACAGACATTTTCTAAAAATGGTAAAATCGTGTTCTACAGCTCTTAAAACGTGTAAATCCATCAAAAACCCGAAATCGAAAATTTTTACGAATCCAATACTTTCTTCTATTGAAGATAGAAGAAAGTAAAAATTTCATTAAAATTTTTTGGTAGCCATAATGCTAAGCTGGCAGCTATAATCGTTATTGTAAGTCAGCACATTAGTTATACATCTACATTAAAGAAAAATATTTACTTTTCAATAGCACTTACAAATCGATTTTTATTTATATTTACTAAAAAGGAAAAATGATGTACTATTGACAGATATTTTCCCGTAAAATCTAATCCTGATTTAAGTATATCTTATAAATAAATAATTACTCCTTCCTTTATCCCTCCCCCCCCCCCAAAAAAGTGAAATTTTTATTAACATTTATAAATTAACCACAATATTTCTTTTAATAATTATAAAATATGCTTATAATGTTTAAAACAAACTTTCAAAATTGCTAGATCATATTATTTTATTTATTTATTTTAACACTAGAGTTTATTTTTATTTATTTATTTTTTATTGACTATATATATATATATATATATATATATGTGTGTGTGTGTGTGTGTGTATATATATAACTTGTTTGCAATGTCAAACTACCAGCTTCATAAGCAGAACTCCTCGGTCACTGATGGGGCCACACTTGTAAAAAAAAAAAAAAAAAAAAAAAAAAAAGATAGTTTTATTTATTATGCAGACATTTTCTTTCTTTTTTTTTATAATATGCAGAGGTTTCTTTTCTTTTTTTTTTTTTTAACGTATCTACAACGAAATGAACAGTAACAATGTATTTTAATGAAACCTGAATATATTTTTTACCATTTTAAAGCTAAAAAAAAAAGGAGGAAGGGGAGTGGGGGTAAAGAATTTAAAATTTAATAGCTTTTTTATTTTATTTTTTTTTTTCCAAAATACATGAGATTTATTGTGTATATATATTCTTTTTACAGTATTCTTTTTAAATTTATTGTAATACCAAACATAGTCTTAAAATATTGAATGAATGTCTTTTCTATATATGCTCAAATAAAATATAATATGGAAGTGAAACTTAATATATAGTGTATATATATGTAAAAATCAGAATATGGTACATCTCTAAAATTTTAAAACAATAAAGTTTTTAATTAATTTTCATTAATTAAATACAAAACAGCTTTCTTAATCTGTCATAGCATAATAATGAAATTTCACTACACAGATTTAAATTACTATTAATTTGAAATTTTATATTAATTAGCAAATTGTGGATTGTTCTTATCTAAACAATAACAGTAAGTTTTTTATTATTATTATTATTATTATCATTTCCTGTTATGCCGAAAATACAATCCTGATTTTTAAAGGATGTCTGTGCATACTACATGTATGCTTTAAAATAATTAACATTTATATAGATTTATCATAAACTTCACTTTATTTTTTTTATTATATTTTACCAGAAATCTAAAAATTACTGTTAATGTAAGGTACAGATGCAAAATTTAGAAATTTATCATAATAAAATTTAGAATGTTTGCATGCATTAAAAAATTCAATTGTATGTATATACATTTAGTAATATTATAATTAAAAACTCCTTTTCTTTTTTTTTTTTTTAGATAAAACATGCATTTTCGTATTAACTGCATGCCAGCAATTATTCGGCACTATGATAAACCTGTTATTATTACAAACTTATATGATAAAAAATTACATAAACAGTGTTAAACGATAAAAAAGTATGATAAACTTGTGCAGATTATATTTCACTTCGTAAAATGACATGCAGTGAATACGTAAGTACCGATCGTTTTTAGGACAGTACATGAAAAACATTTACAATAACATAGATAAACGAGTTATTAGGTAGGTAATTTCAGAAAACATATTGAGATCGAAAAAAAAAAAAATACAGTACTTACCCTTAATTATTTAAGCATAATCTTTTTCAGTTATTTTCAAAGCATTTAGTTATCTTCTAAGTCAGCAAGGGATCACAAGCAGCAGGCAGCCATTATAAATCTGTGGATCCCGCTAAACAACAAAATATCACATGACTTAATCGGTCCAATGGAAAGTCCCTTGAATCACCCCTTTAAAGATTATTTTCGGTTTCAGTTCGAAATATAGTGCTTTGTTTTCTCACCCCGAAAGAGAGAATATTTGGAACCAGTTTTTCTTCGCAGATTGTCAGTTTCTGATAAAGCAGATACTCAGAAAGAATGAATGTCATTGTAAAATATTACGTTCCTTATGGAGTGATTAATTCATTCTTTGAAATTAAGCGTGTGTGATCAGGTGTGTCTATTTCCTTCATTAACCTTTATTTTGTTTAGATTTCTATCAATTTGACATCAGTGTAGTCACGTCACGGATAACAGCTACCACATTAACTTTTACACAATACGGATTTCTAATGTTAAAGCGAATGTATATAATTTATCTTTTACAACATCTAAAGCCCACATACAAAGACAGACCCGCGCACACATAAACATATGTATTATTTTCCTAATTTATTTAAAACTACTTTATTATTTATTTATTTGTTGTACCCTGAGCTAGCGTGTATTCATATTCACACCATAAATGTATCATGTGGTAAAAATGTCTTGAAAAAGACTGTTTTTCTGGCCCTGAAAAGGACCGTTTTTGGTTCTAATAAGCACCGTTTTTGACTGGAGAAAAGATGATGGGAGAGAAAATAGCAAAACATTAATGAATTATCCGAAGCAGTTTTTGCATAGGACTTTTTGCATGTGCTGCATTCCCATGTACTTTCAATTTTTCCGTCTGATACAGTCCTTTTACCCGATTCTCTACAGAGGACACAAGTTTTTTTCCTTCCGTTAATTTTTTGTCTTTTATGTTCATGAGAATCATCAAAAGACGTAGCTGCACGCTTTCGGGAAGAATTCATTTGCTCAGAAAGTTCTTCTATGACTTTTAATTTGAAGTCATATAACTGAAAGGCTTGCTTTGGACGTGGATAAATTGATGTAAGGTATATTATATAATAATTGTTAACACATGTGTCAAAAATAAATGAAAATAAATATTTCCACCATTTTGAGGATTTTCTCGACATAGTGAAGTATTTGCGGCGTTGGTCATCTAAGTCGACACCTCCCATGTTTTTAATGTAGTCTGTAAAGCATATGGGAGAGAGGACAGCATGTTATTCAGCTCCTTTTCGTCTATTAACTTTACAAAGTCCGTTTTTGGCTATTGTTGACAGCATACAGATCTGCTTTTTATCAAGCCATACCGTACAGAGTAAATTCGGATAATCTGTGCTTTGATAACACTTGCATCCATTCTCTTCAGTAAGTTTCAAATTTTTCATTTACACAGGCATTTTTTTACGGTTTGTTATGACTGTTCCACATGCTCCTAGTCCTTTTCTCTGCAAATCAATCAGGAGATCTACGCTGGTAAAAAATCGATCAAAATACAGATCATGGCCAGTTTTTTTTTTTTTTTTAAACATTCTACAAGGTGGAATACATCATACCCCAATCCTTTTTCAGATCGTTTCATTTTCGAATTCTTACCACTATACACATCAAAGTTTATTGTGTATCCCAAATGGGATGTGCATAGCATCCTTAACTTTATGCCTCTCTTATCAGGTTCTAACGGCCTATATTGAATTATTCCAAGTCTTCCTTTAAACTTCACTAATGCTTCATCCATAGATAACTTTTGAAAAGGTTCAAAGTGTATAGAAAATTTTGTCTTTACGTCTGTCATCAAAGGTTCCAATTTCTGCGTATACGTAAATTCATCATTTTCTCTGCTGCTTTCTTCATCTTTGTCAGATAAATGCAAATAATGCTTGATTTTCATAAATCTATTCCTGCTCATTATTTTCTTTATCATCTCATTACCTAAGAATGGGATGATTGAACAGTAGTCTGAAAATATCGGCAGATGATTTATGCTCATAATTAAAAAAACAGTAAAATATGCCCAGATTTCCTTTATACACTGGTAAAAAAAAATTAAGGATCAGCCCGTTTTCTCTTTCTCTTCTTTTGCACATAATTTTTAAACAAATAAACATATGAACGTAAAATTTGGATGGCCTGTTCATTATCATATTATTAACCGAATCTTATGTAATTTTAGCATAAGAATAATTTTTAAGCTAATAAATATTCAGTTTTCTCTCAAAAGTAAGCTTTAAAAAAAATGAAAAATTTTAATAATTTTAGGAAAGAACACTTAATGAAAAATGGTCATAAGGATGTCTTACAGATAGGTAAAGACGCACACGCGTTCCTATGTTAGATTACAACCAAATCTTTCTACCTGCATTCATTTTCTGTTTCTTCTTTTTTCTTCTTCTTTTCGCATGTGAATAACTTTTAAAAAAATATGCATACAAACATGAAAATTGGATAAGATGTTCATTATACAATTATTTTTCGACATCATTATTATTCTAGTGCTGAGTATAGTTTACAAATTAGTAATTATACATTTTTAAAAAGTTCATTATAAAAGTAAAAGAAAAGTTAATACAAAAAAAAAAAAAAAAAAAAAAAAAAAAAAAAAAAAAAAATCGAGATATAGTTTAACATTTCAAGGTATGAGCGTCTTTACCTATCTCTAATGCATCCTTAACACCACTTTTCATTATGTGTTCTTTCCTAAATTTCTTAAAATTTTTCATTTTCTCTAAAGCTTACTTTTGCGAGAAAAATGAATATTTATTAGCTTAAAAATTATTCTTATGCTAAAATTACATAAGATTCGGTTAATAATATGATAATGAACAGGCCATCCAAATTTTATGTTCCTATGTTTATTTGTTTAAAAATTATGTGCAAAAGAAGAGAAAGAGAAAATGGGCTGATCCTTAATTTTTTTTTTTACCAGTGTATTTTCAATTGGGTGCCACTCTTTATCTTCTGATCCACGATTTCTTGCGCAAAATTCAGCATACTTATTCGTGTTTATCCGAATAGTGTCTAATATTTCATCAGTTAGAAGCAATTTTAAGGAATCCAATGGAGTTGACCCCACAGGAAGATTATGAACTGGCCCGGCAAAATAATTAAACTTATTAAGTTTAATTTTTTCGTTATCAACTATTTCAGACCAATTTACTACTGTGTTTTCTGCAGGGCTGTCTGTCAAGTCATTGCCATTTTCTTCAATAATGTCATTCTCATTTTCTCCAATAACTAAAGTATCAAAATTATCATCATTTTCTGTGATGCTACAGTCTCTCCATCCATCGTCTTCCTCCTCTAATTCCGATTCATCAGTATTTCTGAAAAGGCGTGCTTCGGTTCCATCTTGCGTTCCTTTCCTTGTGCTCATATTAGAAATAGAAAATCTCTGTTAAATTCAGATAGCGTATTGTTGAAAAGAAAAAAGAAGTTCACTAATGGGAATAAAAGCGAAATGATTCTAACAACATTCTTATCCGATTCTCCCTCAAGATTCCCCTTTGTCTAAGGCTCCTATATATACGAGCTGGCGCATCAGGCATTTTGTTGCCTTAGGGTTGCCACATGTACCCAGCGCGTTTCTCTGATAAACAAACGACAAACTTATTTTTTATCATCTTACGTTACTTTAGAGTAACTTGTTTTCATTATATTTCATAATTTTAGCTAAGTAAACTATGATATGGAAGTTTGTTTAGCGATAAACTGCTATAATCAATCAAAAAGTGAATATAAAGTGTTCACAGACCTTCTATTACTGTGTATTTGAGTTTTGGCGACATTTTGTAAAAGAAACAGAAACCGCCCAAACAACACATCTTACC
Source organism: Salticus scenicus (assembly GCA_963930645.1). Lineage (NCBI taxonomy): Eukaryota > Metazoa > Arthropoda > Arachnida > Araneae > Salticidae > Salticus > Salticus scenicus. The sequence continues at coordinate 249,944,406 of OZ005660.1, forward strand.
CCAGTACATCCGTAGGATATCCTCAGAATAAAATGACATCCTGAGAATGTACTGTGAAAAAAATGTGTTTTTAGGAATATAATTATTGCTTATTGCTCTTATCTTGACCGGATTAGCTTCAGATCAAGATTTCTTAAAATCATTAGGGAAGCGATAAGGACGCCAAGCGGGAATGCTGCCCTCTTCAGAGGCAAAAAAATGGCGGAGATGCGTCGGCCTATTATTTTATTTAGGGGCTCTACCTTTGTCCATAAGGATTACGTCATCACAGAAGCAGCCAATACTAGAGCCCCTAAATAAAATAAGAGGCCGGTGCATCACCGCCATTTTTTAGCCTCCGAAGAGGACAGCATTCCCGCTTGGCGTCCTTATCGCTTCCCTAATGATTTTAAGAAATCTTGATCTGTAGCTAATCCGGTCAAGATAAGAGCAGTAAACAACAATAATATTCTTATAAACACATTCTTTTCACAGTACATTCTCAGGATGTCATTTTATTCTGAGGATATCCTATGGATGTACTGGAGTAAGATGTGTTGTTAAGGCGGTTTCTGTTTCTTTCACAAAATGTGTCCAAAACTCAAATACACCGTCTGCGAACACTTTATATTCACTTCTTGAATTATTATAGCAGTTTATCGCTAAACATAAATAAATAGAGAAAATTCAATTATTAAATTATTGCACTTAATATTTTTATGTAATATTTCTCAGTAAAAAAATGCCCATATTTTTATGCAATTTTCTTTCTTTCCTTTTTTTTTTTTTTTAAGTAAAGGGATGCCCGGATTTTTCTCATTTTGAAGCCAAAATTCAAAAGACGCATTTTTATAATATTTAAAAGTTATGTTTTTAGGATTACATAGAAAAAGTTAAATCATCAAAGTTTACTAATTTTTTGTTTGTTGTCCGATTGTTTGCGTGATTGTGTATTTGCGCTTCCACTTTAATTTCATATTTTTAGAAAATGAAAGAATAATGTACCATGCAATTTTATTAGGTTCAATAACGTAGCTTTTAAATTAAAATGGAGTACGTAAAAGTTATTATTTGTTCATATGGACCGATAAAAATAATTCAAATGCATAAAGTTCTATAAAACAGCGCCTAAAAGTTTACGTAATAATTTAGGAGTTTATAATTTTACAGGCAATATCAAGATTTTATTTTTTAATTATTTATTTATTTAATACAATAAATTTAATCATTTTGGATAAAAAAAATAATAATAAAATAAAATAAAAAATAATAAAAATGAATAAATAAATAAATTAAATAAATAAATAAATAAATAAAAATTCAGATATCATTTATTTAATTATTTAAACAAATATTAAACAAGAATTATTAAAATTTTCCTATTTCTCTCTGAACATTGTTAATAACTGAAAAATGTACATGGTATAACAAAAAGTATTGGTTTATATATATATATATATTACAGATTTGAACGAAATTGAATAATGCATCTCCTTAACAACGTATTAAAAAAATACATATATATTTTACTGAAAAAAACGAAAATTTATGGAACCCCCAGCGTCACAACTCCCTGTGTGGCATGTTGCTGCAGGGTGCTGGTTATTTTAAAAGGTTTTTGCTTTTGTAAAAAAAATAAAGGAAGGAGACAATTTCCTGCTTCGATAAAACGATCACATCATTATAGTGGGAAAAAATAGCCGCATTGTCTGTATGATAAGCATCGTGAATATTATTGTACTGTAAAATATATCTGGCTTTCTTATTTTTGCAAAAGAATTGTATCCAAAATATAAATTTTAGATGACGGTAAATCTTCATTTGATATTTTTAGAGTGTATAAATACTCAATACTATATCATTAAATCTAGTCTTATAACAAGAGTTTGAATCAAAGAGGCTTTTGTACATTTTTATATTTTAACTTTCTTCTCCTCGTATATACATACGTTTCTTTTATTTATTTACTTCTTTTTCTGTTTTATGAATAAAAGGATATTTTTAAAGACTTTGGACCAAAATAAAATTCTGTTTTAGACGGAATATTTACTTTATTCCGTCTAAAACTCCTATTGTTACATGTGTTTTAAACTTTCTTTTTTCAAATAATGAATGGAAAAAGTTGTATATATAATATATATATATATATATATATATATATATATATATACACACACATCTTTTTTAAACATGTCACAGACTATTTAATTTATTTAATTATATATTAGTTCATCTTAGTTGTTGAATAATTCAGCAGCATTTTATCATCTGTTCTTCTAAATTCCATCATTTCGTTACAACACACGCACACTAATATGTAAATTGTAGAAGGAAAAAAAAAAAAAAAAAAAGATTAAAATAAGTATTATTAAAACAACAAATTCGCGTTCTCAATGATAAAAAAAAACATTGAGACCATGATCAGCAAAGGCCTTCAATGCAGTGTGTAAATAGTAAGATGTTTCAAGAACTACTAGCAATATATATATATATATATATATATAAAAGTATATATGCATATGAGAGAGAGATCGGAGGGGGGTAGATAGATGTTTTAAAACTGCATTAATATTCAATAATATTTTACTTCATAATTATATATATATTTTTTAGAGATCCATGACTGAACTACCTGATCAGGAAACTTGTTAATTTTCCTGTCGCAACTATGTAGCAAATGTTAAAAAATTATTTAAGTAGCAAATTTAAAGAAAATTGTTAAAGCTGTTTGTGAAATACCAAGTTTTGTTTCCAATAGAGAATTTTACTAAAATTTGTCAAACTTATTCATTCACTGGAAACTGAAAATTACATACGAGAATAAATCTAAAAGGGAGTTAAAATGCTGACATTTAATGAAAGCCATTGATGCCTTTTAAAAGAACTCATTTGCAAAAACTAAATTGAACTAATTATAAGTTTATACTGGATACTTATCAAATTTTCACAAATTAACCAACTAGTACATACAAAAAGTCGTCTAATGCCATGTTTATATAGTAAATTTGAAAAAAAATCGTTAGAGCCGTTTTTGAAATTTAGACCTATGATTTCACCTACTTCGATTTTTCAATTTTTATCAAAAGTTGAAACAATTATGTGTACACTAAACCAGTCATTTTTATGAAGTTTCGTCATTTTATATTTATTAATTTCGGAGATATGGCAGTTAGAATATTTCTATCCCCCCTCCCACGCCCACACACATATGCTACATACATGCATACACACACACTGACCGATTGCCGAAAACCACTTTCTTGCTTTCATGAGACCATAAAACTTGTAAATTAGGTGAAAACTCGATATACACTGATGGAAAAAAAATCCCAACACCAGGAAGGAGCTGTGCTAGATAAACGAAATTTGGTAGGCGTGTTTATACATCTGAAAGATGAATTCAAATTTCGAGCTACGCGCATAAGTGTGGCGCTAGTAGCGACTCTATGAACATGCAAATGAGGTTTGCTTTAAATAAGCGCTGTAAGGTTCGTGATCGTTATTTAAAGTTGAGATTTGACGTAGTGGGTTAATGTTAGTCAAGGATGCCTCGAAGAAGACGAAGAAGCCATTATCAACAGCTCACTGAGTTTGAACGAGGTCGTGTAGTAGGGCTACAAGAAGGTGGGTTTTCTTTCCGCGATATTGCAGAAATACTTGTCAGGAATGTATCCACTGTGCATGAGTGTTGGCAGCAGTGGTCAAGAGAAGGTACTGTCTCAAGAAGATCGGGTTCCGGGCGGCCACGTGGCACTACTGAGAGGGAAGACTGTCGTGTTCGGCGTATGGCTGCGGCTAATCATATTGCGTCTGCAGCTGAAATTCGAGCTGCAGTTGGCACCACAGTGACACAACGAACTGTTACAAATCGATTTCTTCAAGGACAGCTCCGAGCCAGACACCCTGTAGCGTGCATTCCACTGACTCCAAACCACTGCAGTTTGCGACGTGAGTGGTGTCAAGCTAGAGCTCATTGGAGGACGGAGTGAAGATCTGTTGTATTTTCTGATGAAAGCCGGTTCTGCCTTGGTCGCAGTGATAGCCGTGTGTTGGTTAGAAGGAGGCCAGGTGAACGCCTGGTAGCGACCTGTCTGCGGCCTAGACACACAGGGCCTACTCTTGGAGTTATGGTTTGGGGAGCAATTTCGTATGACAGCAGGAGCACTCTCGTGGTTATCCCACGCACCCTGACTGCAAATTTGTACGTCAGTCTAGTGATACAACCTGTTGTGCTGACATTTATGAACAGCATTCAAGGGGGTGTTTTCCAACAGGATAACGCTCGCCCTCATACCACTGTTGTAACCCAACATGCTCTACAGAGTGTCGACATGTTGCCTTGGCCTGCTAGATCACCAGATCTTTCTCCAATCGAGCACGTATGGGACATCATTGGATGACAACTCCAGCGTCATCCACAACCAGCATTAACCGTCCTTGCATTGACTGCCCAAGTGCAACAGGCATGGAACTCCATCCCACAAACTGATATCCGACACCTGTACGACACAATGCATGCACGTTTGCATGCTTGCATTAAAAATTCTGGCGGTTACACCGGTTAGTAATGTACCAACATTTCACATTTGAAATGGCTCTTCTCGCCAATGGCTCTACCTGTGATCTTCAAACTTTAATCAATTAAATATGTTACCTAGACAAATGTATTGCTGAAATTTCATTACAGTACAATAATTTTTTCTTGGTGTTGGGATTTTTTTTTCCATCAGTGTATTTTCTTGAATGAATACAATACTTTATTTACCTACTGATTCGTTTAAAGGATGAAAAAACACTATTAATCCCAAGCGTTACATAAACAAATTGCAAAAGTAAAAAAAGTAAAAATATTTATGCGTACTAAGAAGCGAAAATTATTTATTATTATTTTTATTATTATTACTGTTATTGAAAGAAATGTTAAATAAAATCTTAAATAAATAAATTAAAAAAAAAAAAAAAAAAAAGTTGCTGTGGTTTATAGGTGTAAAGACAAAGAAATCAAAATATATTGAGCTTTTACAGGTTCTAAGTCACCCATACGTCCCCTAAGTCTCCCCTAATGTCTCCCATACGTCTTTTTATAAAGACTAAACCCGTATTTAATTCAATTTTGAAGAAAACCACGATAATCTGTGAAGGGCTAGGCTGACGAGGGAAATCTGAGTTTGAAAACGGTACCGTTATTTTACTAGTACTGAATCTCTAAGTTACTAACGGGGCAGGGCCAATATATATATTAAGAATCAGAATAAAAAGAATAAAGAAAAAAAGAAAGAAAAAGAAAGAAAAAGAAAAGAAAACTGATAAAATAAGAAGTATTGTGATTTTGAAAAAATATCATTATAAAGAATATACAAACATAATTTTCAGGAGGGAAAAAAAGTCGAAAATTTTTGCAAGCATTTTAATTTAAGAAATATAACATATTTATAAAAATGTCCTCGACCAGGGAGAAAAAAAAAATCAAATTTCTACGAATGTAAAATGGAAGATGCTATCGCATTTGTATCGAAAAGGTCATTCAATAAACTTGTGTAGGAGAAAAAATAATTTCGAACATCCTTCAAATAACGAAGTAAGAAAATGTACGCGATAAAATTTTAATTTATGAATTTTTTTTTTTGATTGAAGTTTTAATGAAAACGACATTGAGACACTAATATTAAAATTTACGGAAAAATGCATGGTATAGAACGATATTTTATGCTAAATAAGTCTGTCAAAATTCATAATTGTAGTTTCTAGAGTACTGAATAAACGACACTCTTTATAGAGAGTAAAAGGATACACCTGCATAAAATCTATAAAAGCAGAATTCTGTTTTCTCTATCCCTCTTCTCCGCTCGACGATATTTTCTCCAAAATGTTAAAAAAAAAAAAAAAAAAAAAAAAAGATATTATTACAGTTTATATGACAGCCAAAGCCACTTGGAAAATACCAAGCATGACATTTGATATTTTCATGTAGATAGATATAATGACGAATTGTATTTTATATAACAACAGAAAAAAAAAGTGATGATATATGTAGAGAGATTTTTTAGTTTTATAAATAATATATATATATATATATATATATATATATATATATATTATTATTATTATCATTATTATTATTATTATTATCATTATTTAATTATTGAAAAATATACCGTAATTTTTATCGTGCTTTATATTACTCAGTGTTATCAGGTAGAAAAAAAAGTATCAGAATTGCATATTTTTTTTCTTTTTCTTTTTTTTTTTTTTTAATTAAATTAAATAAATTGTAGTTTTATTTTAATATTTAAAATTTTATTCATCATAAGGTTGGTTGGTTGAGTTTCATGTCGTACTAGTACTGCGTAAACGTAATTGGCGACAATCTGGGACCCACGTCTAGACTGTCCCAATTTTGATTAGGAGGTAGGATGTATTACGAATGTTACGGAAAGGCAGTAATTTTCATCTTACAGATAGAGGGCGACCAGATCTTGAAAATTCACCAATCAGCGCGTTTTTACATTTCTGGCTGTTCGTTCGTTGGTCGTTCTCGGAAATCGGATGATGACTGAAGCCGAAGGGGCGGGATTTCCCTTTCTTCCGATAAGTTTCAAAGATACTACACCAGGCGGCGATCGAATCGCTTTCCTGGACTCGGCTGAATTAATGCGGAAAAGGAAGCTTCTGTTCCCGCGCTGGCTGCCCTATCTCGTTTTAATTCCTATGGACTCTTCTTCCGTGGGCTATTTTCCTAGGTATAATTTGGATGAGAACATGGAGGACTACAGTGGCGGATTTAAGGGGGGGGGCTAGGGGGCTGAAGCCCTCCCCCCCCAAAAAAAAAGCACTAACATTCCCAATTGGATGTTACAATTGTAAATTTTTCATTGATCTGGGATAACATTTTGAAAACTCTTAGTCCCCCCCAAAAGTTAGGTTCTGGATCCGCCACTGGGAGGACATTGTGGTCACGACAGATTTCACGCGCACCAACTGCTATTAGTGCACACGACGGTATCTAAGTTCTTTGGCTGTCACGCGTATCGAATCCTCAATGTTCCAATTACGAGCATGGTACTCTTCCGACTGGACTACCACGGAACGCTATTCACCATAAGAAGTTTTATATTTATAAATCTGGTAAGAATGTGTGGATAGTCATTTAGTCTTACAGGTAAATGTAACGGCATTATTTTATTATTTCTTTCTTTCCTTAAAAAAAAAGCAATAATAATAATTTTTCAAAAGTAATTTGTAAAATTTCTTAGAATTATCTTAAATTTTTATAACTAAAGGAAAAAGAATTATGTGTTGTATAATAAAATGCTTTTTTTTTTTTTAAATTATTATTTGCGTAAGACATTGGACAATAGAGTCTGTGATACAAATGTTAAGCAATTTTTTACAAAGTTCTTCGAATTAAAAAAAAAATAGTAATAATGATAATAATTAACGCAAAAAAGAAGTAATACACAATGTATAAATCTAACAGAAGAAACATTATATATATATAAGTTAAATTTAAATTTTAACATAAATTTTAAAAGTAGGTTTTCAATAAAAGTGTCATTATTTTTTAGAACAAAACATTTTTAATAATAGTTATATTTAATATCCATTTTACGATACATTTTAAATGTAATAATGCACGTTTTTATTACAGTAAATAAATAAATAAAAATAAGATATTTGTTATTACTTATGTATAAAATGTATATATAAAAAAAAAAAAAAAATGAAAGAAAAAAATGAAAGGAAAAAAAAAGAAAGTCAGAGCACATATTTAAAAGTAGTACTTTGGAAAAAAAAATAATAACCGATCGTTTTCTGCCAAATTCACAAAATATCCCTGCTCTGCTCTAAACTAGGGAAATTTTACGAAGCAGACTAATAGCTTTTACTTAGGAATAGAGAGGAGGGACCGACTGTCATCTTAACAATTGTTGAAGTGATTGAATACCTCGACACCCTTCTCTTTCGGGGGATAGGAGCTTTTCTTCATTTCGGGCGCCGCCCGTGGTCGTTTTCATGTACAGCCGTTTCGGGCGGTGTGGTCGCCAGAGAGTTAATAATATTGAAAAACAGAAAGAAAATTGAGAAATATTTCAGGCAGGAGAAAGAAGCTGCGAAGAAGATTAGAATGGCTGGATATCCCAATTTAGAAGAGTGTTTCATAAAATGGTTTGAACAATTCAGAGTTCATAATGTCCCTCTTGGAGGCAATGTGTTAAAAGAAAAGGCTGGACAGATTGCAGAAAAACTATGGCACAAGGATTTCAAAGCCAGTAATAGATGGTTAAAGAACTTTAAAAAACATAATATAATTTTTTGAAAAGTGTGTGGCCAGAGCCAATCAGTAAGCGATGAATTTTGTTCAGAATGGATTAAAAATCTTCCTGATCGTTTGAAAGATTATTCCCTGGAAAACATTTACAATGTTGATGAGATAGAGCTTTTCATTAAAGCACTGTCAGACAAAACTGCAGTTTTCAGTGGAGAAGCATACCACAGAGAAAAAAAAGTAAAGATTGAGTACCATTGTTAGCTGTCAACATATTTCATTCGGATCGTAAATAAATAATTCAACATAAAACTGATTGAAGTTTTTTTTTTTTTTTTTTTTTTAATTAAATTATACATGAACTTAAATTAATAGTGAAATTAAACCTACGCATACATAAAACAAATACTCCATGGTAAAAACAAAGTGAAATGTAAATAAGTCTTTATTTTATGTACACTTGATATATAAAAATTTGAAAAGGATTTAATCTCCAGAAGAAATGTGATTGTGCATTTCCTGAAAAACTGCCAAACTGTGTTTTTCTGTTTAATTATAAAACTCCTTTAAATTAGGATTAAATATAGAAACACAGTATCAATATGTAGAATGTATATATATATATATATATAGTCTAGAAAGTGTATACTAACGTGTATTTTTACTACACTTTTTTTCTTTTTTCTCTTCCCCATTTTGCAACATTAATGGAAATATTTTACTAAAATCCAGGCCTTGCAGGGTTCCTAAAATTTAACACTCATTTAATTATACTCGCACCACTATGGTGAAATAATACTTTTTAATTTAGTGTTTAGACATGTTTTAGCATTAAAACATCCAAGAAATTTTTTTTAGTTACGATAGTGGTGTCAACATAATAAAATCAGGGTAAAATTTTAGAAACACTGCGACGCCTGAAAATCACAAATATGATTAGATTAATCTAAAGTAATTTATGTATTAAATCTATTTTATTTTTCTAATTATCTTATATATATTATTTCTGTTTGTTTTATTATCTATTTCTTTTCCTTACTAGTTTTAAAGGAACACACAGATCGTCAAGGTCATTTAAAGCGCATGTTCTGTTAGTTAAATTGTTAGAATTACTTATTTGTTATTTTTTTAATTAAGCTTTTACATTCTGAAAGCATACAACTGTTAGAATTAGTACTTGTTTTATATAAACTTTAAAACTTAAATTTTGAGTTTAAAACTGTGAATTTTCACTAAGTGCATTTTTCAACTGAAAAATGAAATATTGAGATTTAAAAAATTAATTTTTTGCATATGAAGTACTATTTAATGGTTTTGAATTTTCTGAATGTGAATACGAAAATAAAAGATGAGTAATCCTATAAGTTTCGTCATTGACTTACATGAGATTTAGTGACTAGAGACAGATAAATCACAAGAAAGAATAAGCAGCCTTAATGTTTTATATGAATTATGCAAATAATTCAGTATACAATTACATGAAAGAGAAATTTGTAAATAATTGGATATTTATAGCAACTTATTTCAGAAAAGAGTTCTAGGATTTGTTTTATGACAAGTAATAAATATACTATACAAAAATTGAAAGTTTATTTAGTAGATAAAAGTTTAATATTCTGTGTAAATAAAATTTATTTATCCAAACGAAAATTTATCAGGATAAATTAAAATTTTAGAGTTTGCATATCTTCTACTAAAATTTTCCTTTCTGTATTTGTAGTGATTTAGAATCCCTTTTACGCTATAGTTCGTGGAACATAAAAATGTTGATGTTTAATAGTTCACAATTTGAATATTGTATACAGTTTAATGCAATCAATAAAAATTTATTATGATTGCACTAAACTGAAATTGTCAGAGTTACAAAAACGTATACTATTGAATATGGTGACATCCTTCCACGTATTTTTGTAATAAGACTTAACTTAAAGCTTTCTTCCCATATTATCCTATGTGATTTTCATTGCTTCGTTTTATAAGAATATTTCATTTAAAAATGTTTTTTAAATATTGAAAAAATAAATATTTCATTTAGAGATCCAAATTTAGTCATTAATTTACTTATTGAAATAAAATTTTCAAATAAATTGGAAGGGGGGGGGGGCAGTTCACCAAGTTAAAAGACAACATATTGGCATTCAAAAATTAATCTGAAAAACTGAACATTTTTTGATGAAAATCTCATTTCAATAATACCATAAGATAACATGGATAGAGAAAAAGAAGGGAATCTAACTGTTCAAAGTACTTTTTTTTTTGTTCCATTTATAAAATAATGCCACATTTTACAGGGATCTAACTTTAAATGGCACCCAAATTTGTCTCTTAAAGTATTAGAATAATATTGAAGCTCTAATACTTCCTGTTTTATTTTGGCAATAAATTACGTTTCAGCTGTAATCCATAGTTAAAACGTGATTTTTTAAGTGTTTTTCCCATAGTTTATTTAAAAAAGGAATGAAGTAAAATGTTTTTAAATTGATTTAAAAGTAATGAGGCATTTATGGGTTAAAAAAAAAAAAAAAGAGGAAATGGCTCATTGATGGATCTTAATTTCCAGTGTCACATCTATGTTTTTACTAAATTTTCGCAAATGTCCATAAGTTACTACTATAAAAATCTGCTTTGCCTGCACTATATAATTTTTAAATTTATTAATTGATAGCACCCATCCTAACATTGTATCAAATGACTGTATCAGCTTATGGATGATATCAAATTTACAGTTAAAAAAATATATATGTAAACAATACCCACCACTACCATATATATATATATATATAAACTATTTATATATTTCTTCCTTTTTTTTATAGGGGGGGAGGACTATGCAGATACTCATATATTCATGTTGATATTGACCATTCATAAAATTCAGGTAGAGTTTTTGTTTCGGCGCAAGAAATCATAATCAAATAAGTACCCAAAATAAAAAGTTGGCCTTAGTTAAATATTATTAATAAAAAAAATATATGAAATTGAAGGTGTCCAAAAAAAAGGGGGAAATTAGTACATATAATGTGTGACAGAATAAGATTTGTGCTTTGTAACCATTTCGATATAAAAAAGAAATTTTTTCTAATTTGCAGTAAATTTTATGTGACAAGACAAATTTTCCTGCTTATTTGCAATGAAATTGCAGCATGCCTGATGCGACAAAAATAAATCGTCCTCTTAATTTGCAATGAAATTTCAGCAAGCTTAATGTAACAAAAATAAAATTTTCTAATAAGTAGCAGCAATTTTGTAGCAAGTTTGTTACGGCAAAGCTAAATTTTTCTAATAAGTTGCAGTGAATTTGCAGCAAGCTTGATATTACAAACTGAAACTTTTCTGCCAATTTTAAATAAATTTGTTGCAAGTTTGATATGACAAGAATAAGACTTGCACGACAAGTTAGCTGCAAACTTGGCGTCTGGTGACTTTGGAGTTTGCGTTAACATGCTTCAGTCTTGTTATGAACTTACAAACTTGTCATGGTGAACAAGTTTGCAGCAAACTAATTTTGCTATTTGGGTTAAATCTCCTTTTTCAAGAAAATCTTTTAGCACTCACTTTACACACATATAATATTTCCGTGTTATTAGTACGTTAATGTATATTCAGATTACTCTTCTATGAGTATCTTTTCCAAAAAATTTTATACACATATGGTTTTTCTTCTGTATGGTAGCGTGAATGTCTAGCCAGATATCTAACCAGTGTAAATGGTTTAAAACCTATTTCACACACACATGACTTTTCTCTAATGCGAATCCGTAGATGTTCCTTTTTAACTTTTTTTTTTGCCAAAATCATTTAGAACACAATTTACACACATGGCTTTCGTTCTGTATCATTTCGAAAATTTCTATTCAAATTGCCCCTTGCAAAAACTTTCTACAACATATTTCACAAGCACACTTTACGCATGAACATTACATTTTACATCAATGGTTAAACTCTTCTCAGAGAATCCTTTAGAACATACTTCACACCCATATTGCTCTTCCCTTGTGTGAGTGCATAAATGCTCATTTAAATCCTTCTTCTGAATGAATCGTTTAGAATCACACGCTATGGTTTTTCGCATGTATGAGTGCGTGAATGTGCATTTAATTTATGCTTCCGAGAGAATCCTTTAGAACATATTTCACAAACATATGGCTTTTCTCCTGTATGAGTTCGCAAATGGTAATTTAATGCATGCCTTGTATAAAACTTTCTAGAACAGATTTCACATAAGTATGGTTTTTCGCCAGTGTGAGTGCGTGTATGCTCATTTAATCTAACCTTCTGATTAAATCCTTTAGAACAAATTTCACACACATATGCTTTTTCGCCAGTGTGTATGCGTGAATGCACATTTAAATTACTCTTGTTAGAGAATCCTTTAGAACACACTTCACACACATATGGCTTTTCGCCTGTGTGAGTGACTACATGCTTATTTAAACTATCCATCCGAGAGAATCTTATAGAGCACATTTCACAAACGTATGGCTTTTCGCCAGTGTGTATGCGTGAATGCACATTTAAATTACTCTTCTGAGAGAATCCTTTAGAACAGATTTCGCATATATATGGCTTTTTTCCTGTATGAGTCCGTAAATGGTAATTTATTGCATTCCATGTAGAAAACTCTTTAGAACAGATTTCACACACGTATGGCTTTTCGCCTGAGTGAGTGCGTAAATGCGCATTTAATAAATTCTTCCTAGAGAATCCTTTAGTACATATTTCACAGACATGGCTTTTCTCCGGTATGAGTTCGTAAATGGTATTTTATTGCACTCTTGTGGAAAACTTTCTAGAACAAATGTCACACATGTATGCTTTTCCACCTGAGTGCGTGCGTGTATGCACATTTAAAAGATTCTTTCGAGAAAATCCTTTAGAACACATATCAGAAACGAATGGCTTTTCTCTTGTGTGAGTGCTTAAATGCGCATTTAAATTAACCTTTTGAATGAACCCTTTAGAACAAATTTCACACACGTACGGCTTTTTGCCTGTGTGTATACGTGAATGCACATTTAAATTACTCTTGGTAGAGAATCCTTTAGAACACATTTCACAAACATATGGCTTTTCGACTGTGTGACTGCGTGAATGGTAATTTAAAATGTGCCTAGTAGAAAACGCTCTAGAACAGTTTTTACACACGTATGTGTTTTCGTCTGAGTGAGTGCGTGAATGCGCATTTAATTCGTACTTCCGAGAGTATCCTTTAGAACATACTTCACAAACACATGGCTTTTCTCCTGTATGATTTCGTAAATGCGCATTTAAATCAACCTTCTGAATGAATTCTTTGGAACACATTTCACACACGTACGGCTTTTCGCCTGTGTGTATGCGTAAATGCACATTTAAATTACTCTTGTGAGGGAATCCTTTACAGCAGCATTCACACACCTATGACTTTTCACTTACGTGACTGCATGAATACGTAGATGCCTGCTTAAAAGTGATTTTCCAGAAAAAACTTCAGAACACAACTCTTACGTGTGGCTTTTCTTCTATATTAGTGCACGCACGTATATTTAGATTCTTCATTTTTGACCTTTCTTCTGAATATTCGCAACTCTAGCACTTAAATACGCCCTCTGGTGGACAAAAGCCTAAGTTCTTGTGTCGGATGTTTGTTTAAAAACCTCTTGACGCATATGCTTTGAGTTATTAAATTAAAAATCATTTTCTAGTGGGCTCTTCCCACCTGACGTCAGAGATCACATGATAGAGGAAAAACAAATAGCAGACAAAGTTTAGTTTATCAATAGCGATTGCTGAAATAACATATTTTCTATTCTTATTTTTTATCAATCGTATTTAATCTGTGTTATTTTTTATAAATCATCATTTTTAATCCATTTTATATCATTATTCATCATCTTTTGTTTGCTGTATACATTTACAATCATCATTTAGTTTATGTTTGTTATCGATATTCATGAAGAACATATTTAATACTCTGATTTTTGGTACTTAAATCAGTGACAGTGCAATATCGTTCTGCGTAAATCTATTTAGACCAGTAACTAAGTTAATTAACTTGTTGTAACACCTTTATGCAATTACATTAAATGAAAACATTTTAATATTTCAAATTATTATCCATAAACATTCCACAAGAAGCTATTATTTATTGCTAGATCAGTTAATGTTACAGTTACACAACAATATACGAAAATCGATTCTTATAGGTAAAAATAAATAAACACATAAAATGTTTTTTTTTTAATTATTAAATTTACAAATACAATTATTCTACTGTTTACAATTGCACAATATTACTTTTATTTTATTTTATATTAAATATTAAAATTGTTGTTCTTAAGAACAATATTTAATTGAATTCGATTATTCGTTTTCCTCTATCACATGACTGAGCAGACGAAACTCGGAAGAGCCCATTAATATTTAAAATTTTGATTCATATTAACCATAAATAATAGTTATTAATAGATACTTTATTGCAATTCATGGGGATTTTTATTGATTTTGTTCTATATGCCGATCAGTGTAGTGTTGTAAACAATGGATACGTATTTTTAAAATCAATTAAATAAAGATAAATAATCGCATATGGTAAAAAAAAAGCTTTCAGATTTTATTGTTGTTGTAGTTTAACGAGGTCAAATACTTGGATGTATTTAATATATACTTGAGTTTTAATAGAAAAAAAAAAAAAAAAATGTTATATGTTGACCTACTTACAACTGTGACAATTCTCGTTGATTTTAAATTTAAATTATTGTGTTAAAAACTTAAAATACTACATGTTTAATAAAGTTACTTTTTGAGTCGGCACTGTAATCTATTGCGAAAAATCGTAAGATGTATGTCATTAATTAATACAGTAAAATATTATAATCCTGTGCAATAGCGTTTGTTTACATATTCACAATGTAAATAAAAACTTTGGTACTGTATTGAAAAGTTAAGTCGCCAGATATTCTAGAGCAATATAGAAACCATTGAAACACATATATGAGATATAATCTTTCTATTTGTTTTTGTGTTACACTTTCACCACGGAGTAATAAAGACAGGAGAAGAAGGTAATGCTGAAATTTTCTGATGTTGTTTTCTAATGTTTACAGATTGCGCCAGCGTACAATCCTTCCTTCTCTCTAGCTTCCGCAATGTTATTCAATGGGGAAATGTCTCGTTTTAATTATTTTTTTAAAAATAATATCAAGCTGAAAAAATTTTCATTAAATAGCGTATTCTAAGCAACATGTTTTTTTTAAGAGCCATTTTATACTAATTTTACTTTGAAAGAGAGCTTTTAAAAAACGACGATCCTTATGAATAGAAGCTAGCTAAAACAGACTATTGGGGGAAAGGAAAATGGAGATCGTTTGTATGTGTTTTTTGAAAATGTAGATTATTGTGGATATCTTATAGCAGTCATATTTTTTTTATTATTAGAATATTTGACGTACAAAAAAATGTAGTAAATAAGTTTCTAGCGATTTGATTTTTGCATTAATTTCCTTTTACCAACATCAAGCTTGAGATAGTTCTTTGTTGAGCAAGTTTTTTTTTTTTTTTTTTTTTTTTGCATGACCTATTTTCTGTTAAAATTACATACGATTTTCATAAATTTGCTAGTGTTGGCATTATATTATTTGGTAAAAGAAAAACAATTTTTTGGTTTACCGTTAGAATTTAACATTAGTGTGAGAATTCAAAATGCAGTTTAGATCAGGTGTTAAAAATCATGTCAAGAAATTTAACTAGACATATCCGAAAGCCCATTTATCTTTTGAAAGCTCTTCAAAATTGAGATCTTTGAGGCTATCAATATTTTAATAGCTACACACATTATACAGATTTCAATAATACTTGTAGAATTTAATTTATTTGTATAAAAATTAAACTTTCCTGACAACTGCCCTTTAAGTTTTAAGTTATTAACAGATTCTTGAAAGCTAACTCTCACTATTGCAGTTTCTTAAAACTTCAAAAAAGCGAATAAATTTATTTCTGTTTTTTTTTTTTTTTTTTTAAGTTGAATTTTTATAAAAAGTTGTTATTGTATAATTTTTATTTATATATATATATATTCTTTTTTACTAAAGATTGTATGAAGTAACTACCATAGTTTATCTGGAATAATTTAGTAAAATGAAATGAAGTTTCAGCTTATAAAATAATGTAACTATGCATTTAAAAACCACAATGCAGGAGAAGTATCTGAAGATGCTTAAAACAATTTATATTTACTACCAATTGTGAACTACTAAAAGAAATCACATGTTTCCCAATATATATATATATATATATATATATATATTATTTATATCTAAATAAATCATTCCTTTATTACCTATTTCAAAAATTTTGCATAAAATGTAAATAACTTAAGCTTATGCATTTTTTTATATTTGAGTACATAGTTTCAACCTAATGTAATAAAGTAAATAAATGCTTCTCAGGTATTTACTACATAATTTGTAGTGCTTTACTATATTTATGTAATATCAATTGCCTTTAACTTAGACAGCAGTAAGTATTGTGTTGTTATGAAATTAGCATGGTAATTTCACAACTGTAAAATTGAGCAGAAGCTAAAGAGCAATTTTTTTTTGTAGTTTTATTTCCTATTTCTTTAAATCACTTATTATATAAGATTATGTCATTGCATCAGATAATTAGAATAAACATGGCGAATCATACAGCAGAAACATTCAAGAATATTTTTTTGTATGAAATAAAATAGCAAATTATATTCATTCATAGTTACATTTTTTGATTAGCGCTCATCCTTGTAGTAGAATTTAGGTGACACAGCGACATTGTTGCAGTAAAGAAATTATCACTTGCACATAAAAATTAAAGATACTCCTAAATTTCAGTAAAGTATAGAAACTCATGTCTTATATTTAAAGATTCTTCAACAGTCTATTATTAATACTGATATCTTTATACTTATGGGTACATATGATATGGTTGTGCATTATATAGAATTTTTCATTATATGTATCATAATAAGTAAAAATTTTTGAATAAACACCATAAAATGCAAGAACGCTTTGTTTTCAGCGCTAGTGCCTACTCTGCTTGCCTAACGAAGGGTCATGTCTTTTTTCAACCTGAAACAATTGTTGCAAGTACTTGCATCTTATTGTGTTTATTCAAAGTGTTTTACTTATTACTTTTAAATGTCAGTTCTGTAGTGCTTTTTATACTATAGATCATGTTCAACATGCCTTTAAAGTAATATAAACATTATCAAATATCTCTTACGCAGAATCAAAATAGAGTATCCTTAAATTCTTCAGGAATTTGGCCAGATTTTAAATTTCATTGTTAAATTTACTTTATAAACATAGCCAGGCCCTGACTAACGGCAGGGCATACGGGGCAAATGCCCTGGGCCCCCCTTCTGGAAGCCCCTACAGGCGTATGCAGAAATTCTGCAACCTAAAGATGCCACTGCAAGGGGGCACTCTAGAATAGGCTTGCCCCGGGGCTCCAGGTGGTCTAAGTCGGGCCCTGAACATAGCCTGTATATACCTGGACCAAATTATTTACTTTATTACTAATTTTCACAATTATTGTAATACTAGCAACTTTTTCATTAAATTAATACATCAGATTTTGTCTTCTGAGCTAACAGTTTTTCACAACGTAAATAAAGTGCATCTTAACTGCAAAAATGTATTGTTTATGTCTGAAAACTTTTGCATTATTTTAGAGAATTGTGTTAAGATCTGCGTTTTTATGAAATAATAGGCATTTTTCCTAAATAAGTTTTAATTTTGCATGCACAAGCTTTAAAAAAATCTATTTTTATAATTTAATAGCCAAATGCATTGAACAATTTATTTGAAAATGACGAACAAATATCGTGCAAGTTTTATGCAATAATACGAAAATCATATACAGTTCCTCTGGGGGAAAAAAAGGTTGTATTGTAAGGTAGTATGCTCACATTTTTATTTTGATGCAATTAATGGTAATATAATGATCATCGAATTTGAATAAATATTGATAAAAACGTCCTCATCAATTTCCTTTTTTTTTCTCGAAGGAATTTAAATTCAGTTAATTCTTTTGAATACTTACTGTTTGAATTTACACAATATTTATTTGGGGTTTTCATATTAGTTCCTAGTTCAATACATTGGGCTATTCAATTATACAAAAGAAATTTTGTTGAAGCTTGCACATGCATAGTTAAATATTTTGTAAAAATGCTCATATTTCACTGATTAGATATTTAATATTTTTGCCTTCAGGTGTAACTTTTAACAGGATAATCCTAAACAATTTTATTTTTTTGCTGGTCTCGTTTTTGCTTTCGTGGCAAAACTTTCACTGCAATAGGAGATGTAGTGCTTTCTTTACACTCTTAATATTTCGATATTATTCAGCCAGTAATTTTTAAATATTTCACTAAATGTCTGGTAATTTATGTTAAAGTAGTATACCATGAGTGTAAAAATAAGACAAACAACAACGTCTAAAACACCAAATAAAAATATTAGTAGAACAGCCAGCTGTTTCAGTAGCATTTAGTATGAAGACTGTACGATAACCGCTACCAAAACAGCGGTCTGCTCTAGCTCTACTATTATTTTTATTTGGTGTTTTAGGTGTTGTTGTTTCTCTAATTTTTATAATCCGACGCTAAGCACCATTAATATTTAATATACCATGAGTCTAAGGAGAAATATAATAAAATTTGCATATCACTATCACACATCATCTAATGTTGCAGATTATATAGAAAGCTCTTAATAATTGATCTTCTTAATTTTTTCGTACACATATTATACATATATATATCAGGGGCCAATCCAGGATTTCAAACTTTATACCTATTTGTGTGAAAAATCTTAACTATATTTATTTTTTGTGAAAAATTGTAGCCCACTCTTTTTCTCTGTCTGTGTGTGTGGAGGGGGGGGGAGGAGTACAAACTAAATAAAATAATTTAAAAAAAATTCCTGTTGGGGTGAGGTAAAATAAAATTGAGTGGAACTTTAATGTAAAAAAAAAAAAAAAAAAAAAAAAAAACTTTGTTGAGAAAGTATAAAAGGCTGGGAAGTTGAGAACCAAAAACAGTTTTACTAGAGGCAATGCCACAAACAAGACACTTGTCTTGGATCCATCTGTAAACAATTAAGCTCAATAATTAGAAGTATAAAGAATCTGAGAAAAAACAAGCAGTCATATTGAATTTTTACAAAATCATGTTCGATGCTGGAATTAATAACTATGAACACATTCTACTTCAAAAACTTCATTAGTGCAATGTATGATTTTTTTTTAAACATGGAAAAATAAGAAAAAAATTCCACATAAACAGGAATTATGAGAAATATCTTAATCATAATGATATTAAACTAGTTTTAAAATACAATTCATGACAGTGGTATAAAAGTCATTGTCTCTGAATATTTTAATTGAAAATTTCATAAGATATTAAAATTTCAGATTTTTTTAACATTGGAAAATAAGTCAAAATTTTGCATAATAATGCAGTATCATGAGAATTAATGCAAATAGTATACATATGGAGTTGTGTCAAAACTGAAATATGAAACTGTATCTTATAAAATATTTCAAAATGGAAAGAGAAAGGGTAGCCTAGTGAGTGAGGCATTTCATTCTGAGATCATGCCAGGTTAACAATACATTTCATTTCTTTTAACATTACTGCAGTATAGTGTATAGTAGAAATTTAAGAAAACAATTGGTACTTTTTTTTTTGGAGGGGGGGGGGGAGGGGTGTTCCATTAAATTCTAATACTTATGTTTAGTGCACACTAAAAATTTCATTCAAATTAAATTCAGTAAAATTTTATGAAGTCACTCATGACATAAAATAGAGAAATGCATAAAATTTTTCAGATATATGGAAGGAGGGAACTGCATAGTTGTAGTGAAAAGAGAAAGTTTAAATATTACATTACAAGAAACTTTTATTCTCGTAATTTGATATATAAGTTATAAAGTACTAAAAAATCAGAAAAATAATTTATGATTAGCGGGTCAATGTCATCTCGCAATGTTAGTTTTTAAATTCTACTTTTATTAGGGGGACCGGAAAATAATGTCGTTTTGAATTAAAATACTGACATCGGAAATTTATCCTGGATAAAATTTAAGATATTCTTAGGTAACTTATAAGATGGTTATTTGTAAAGTACCATGTAAACACTGTTAAACAAAAATTTCCGGTTTCATTTAATTAATTCAAAACGACATTATTTTCCGGTCCCCCTAATATATAATACTTAATACATATCTGAGTAAATAATTTTTTATACTTTAAATGCTGCACCACATTAGATTGCATCTTGTAAATTAATGAAAAATTACCAAAATTTAATTAAAAACGTCATTCATTTTTATCATACACGACAGAATGGCCTGCAATCGATATAGCACTCAATAATGAAAAAAATTATGTCAGTGTTGTAACCTTTATTATTGTGAACAACATTATTTTATCCTGTGAAAAGCAGGCATTACATGCATAAAGTTCAAAGATTTTACTGATGAAATTTTGTAAAGAAAAAAAAAAAAATAAACAACTCGGGCATTATTTCTCTCCTAGAGCTTTTTTTTTTTTTTTTTTCTTATCACTATCATAGCTTGTTTTACAACTAGGAACGAAGCATTTATTCGAAACATTTGAATTATGTAGTTTCAAGCACTTACAAAAACATTAAATTGCTTAAAATTTAAAATGTACTCCAGCAAAATTCTATTGAAAACAACAGTATAGCCACGCCGAGATAGGGAGTAATGACAAGTGGCGCCCTCAATATTTACCAAAAATTTAGATCACAGTTTCGAAGCTTTCTCCCATTGGACCTTCTTCTCCTATTAAATATTACTCCGTGACTTTCACATATATATATAACTAGCAAGCTTTGCCCGCTTCGCTGGTCGTTATGTTGAAATGATTTCTCAAAAACCATATCAAAAAAATAATAATAATAAATCATTGAAATCAGTCAAAATTTAAGTTAACGTTCTCGCTACCTTCGGTAGCGGTTTTCCCATACGCCACACTTCGAGTCTGGAGAAACAATGCATTCCGTAGCGCCTTGCCTGCATTTTACCCCCCCTTCCTCGCGGGTAAAGTGGGAAGATTTGCAAAATCCCATCAAAGTGCATATTAAGTACATTTAATCAAACCCCACATATCAAAGTTTGCCATTCAATGGTAATGTGGAGCACATTTAAGCTTGAAAACGTGTTTTTGCCTGCCCACCCCTAAAAGGGGGGGTAGGAGTAATTTCACAAAATCTATTTGCAGTTCATGTTGCATACACGTACATAACCGACACATTAAAAAAAATTGATAGCCTGAGATTATTTGAGGCAGAGTTATGCTTTAAAACATGTTTTTTAGCCCCACCCCCTGTGTTTTTTTAGCTTCATTCTTAAAGGAAAGAAGGGGGAGAAAATTTTGCAAAAACACTTTATATTATCAGTTAGGTACATGTAACTGACCTACACATTAAAAAGGTCCTTCCTAAGATAATTTACTGCAGAGTTACGCATGAATACATGTTTTTGCCTCCTCGCTCCCTAAGGGGCGGAAGTGTATAATTTTACAAAATCAATTTGTAGTGTATGTTGAATACGTATAAGCAGTCCACACATCAAAAATAGGTTTTCTATGATAATTTTGAACAAAGTTACGTGCGGAAACATGTTTTTTACCAAAATTTCCCCCCCAAAAAATCGATTTTACCCCCTCTCCCCCCTTAAAAATTCAAAATTCCAAAATCGCAAAAAAGTCTAGTCTCCTCATCTGCAATTTTTTCATCGTGAAGTAATTTGGAGCCGAGTTATGCTTACAAAAGTGTTTTTGCCTCCTGCGCCTCCGAAATCCATTTTCACCCCTTTTCCCCCTTAAAAATCCAAAATTTCAAAATCGCAGAAAGTTATTTTTTCATATTCAAGTCTAGTCTCCCCATCTGCAATTTCTTCATCGTGAAGCAATTTGGAGCCGAGTTATGGGTATAAAGGTGTTTTTGCCTTCTGCACCTCTGAAAATCATTTTCACCCCCTTCCCCCTTTAAAAATCAAAAATTCCAAAATCGCAGAAAAGATTTTTCGTATTCAAGTCTAGTCTCCCCATCTGCAATTTCTTCACTGTGAAGTAATTTGGTGCCGAATTATACTTATAAATGTGTTTTTGCCTTATGCGCCCCCGAAAATCTCATTTTTTCCCCCTATCCCCCTTAAAAATCAAAAATTCCAAAATCGCAGAAAATGATTTTTTTGTATTCAAGTCTAGTCTCCCCATCTGTAATTTCTTCACCGTGAAACAATTTGGAGCCGAGTTATGCTTATAAAGGTGGTTTTGGCCTTCTGCCCCCCCTGGGGGGGGGGCGGGGGGTATTTCGCAAAATCCCGTCTTAATGAGCGTCAGGGTCCTAAAATGAACCTGCCCACCAAAAATTGTGACTCTATCTCCCATAGGATCGCCACAACCGTCAGGGAATCAGTCAGTGAATCATAGTGAGTTTACTCTTTTATATATATATAGATAAGACAGAAAATAGATTAGATTAGGTTTTTCATTGAGACTTCAAAGTACTCTGAAAATGTGTAAATTGTATTGTTTTACATAGCATGTCATATTTCATTTGCAATTTTTATTGTTTAATTAGTATGTAAGGATAATTATTTTCACATGCATACATCCACATTTCAATAAAATTATATTTTTATTTCCATTTTTAGCTTATTACACATAAGTCTATTCTTTGAAAAACTTTGTGTAATATTGGTTTCATACTTTTACAATATTTAAGTTACTTCCTTCAAAATAAAATACATGACCCTTCACTTTTTTCAACACCACAAATGTTCTTTATGGTGTACAATATAGTAAATGAATTTATAAAATGTGGAAATTCAGTTTTTGTTATGAGTTGAAATTATCTAAATAAAGAGTATGTATGCTGATGAGTTAGCATCCAGTTGGAAAAGCTGTAGTAACTCCATCAAGAGTAAACTCTCAGTAGAACTTTGTTGATGGCTGTTAAAATGATTGATTATAATTTTTTGTTAGGAATAAAACAATTTCTTTAGGTTTGTTATTCAGCGATCCACAAAAATGATTTAAACAAATCAAATTCCTTCCCCCCCCCCTTTTTTTTCTTTTTACAGTATTCAAAACAGAATATTGGTTAAGTGAAAATGTATTTTGTGAGATTGGAACTCATTTTTAATTTTGATCCTACAATTTATACTATCACTTACATGCAACAGATTTTCAATAAGAATTTATTAACTCTAAATGTAATGAAAGTAAAAATTCTTTAATAATTTTATATTAGAAGTATTTTCTGTATAATATCTATTATAATTCATATTAAACTATTAACATTACAGGATGTATATTATGTATATCATTTATAACAAGTAAAACATGATTCTTTTTAAAGGAATTCCTAGATTTTTAAAATTTGATGCCATGCACAATTCTTTAAATATTTTTCACGAAAAACTTGATGATAATTTTACCTTATTATTGTAAGTAAAACTAAAACTTCTCTTATAATTTTTTGTTTATTTTCATAGTGAAATTTGCAAAACAACGCGTAAAAAATTAAGTACATTTTAAAATTTATTTTCTTTTTTTAATTTATAAATTATAAATTGTCATTTTTTTAAAATCATTCTACGAAACAATTCATTAATTCCTAAAATGAATATCTTAGATGTTTAAATAATTTGTTCACATTTCGAATACTTGAAATTTAACACTAATTTTAATTTTTTTTAAATTAAAATTTAATTAAAACATTCTCATACATAAATAATGCATGTATCGCTGTATGAATAAATCTATTTTCTTAAACTGATAATTGTGTATTCATTTTATTTATTTATTTATATATATTTTTGTTTTAAGTCATCATATAAGAATCGCTCTTTCTTATTTAATATAATTATTTTTTAACTGTTTATTTTTTCAGAGCTAAGAAAGCATGATAAATGCAATGGAAAAAACACTATATAACAAATTTTAATAATAGTTTCAGACAATATGCTCTGAAAGATAGATGTTCCAAAGTAATAATTAAAAAATAAAATAAAATTGCAAACAACACTTATAAAAGAAATTTAAAAGTAAAAGCTCACAGAAATTCTTTTTGATCAAAACAATAACACAAAGCTTCCAGGGTTTAAGCTGAGTAAAAATTTTCTATAGCAAAAAAGCTAAAATTAGAAAAAAAGCTTCAGCAAAATGCTAAAATGCCAGAAACAGTAGAAAAAAATGAATATTAGTTTACAAATTATTCTATTTAGCGTAAAAATAAAGCTCTTGTGAACTTCTTGGCATGAGTCCTCTTTTTGTGAAATTGTGAAAAATGTAATTTTGAAAATTAAAATTACAATTAAGGTTTCATTTAAATAATGACAGTTCATTTTTATAGAACTAAGCCCACAAATATGAATAGAAATCTTTTATAAATTAGAAACTGAATATCAGATTTTTGGGAGAAATACAGCAGAGCGCATTCGATTATTCAGGCAGTCTATTCATAGCAGGGAAGATTAGTTTTCAAAATTAAACAGATTTATCAAAGGTCAGTTTTTATTTAAGGAGAAAATTTTTGTAATGGGTCCTTTAACAGACCTAAGTTTTCCTCACAGACCCCTTCATCTTGAAACTTGATAAACTTTTCACCCTTCACAAAAATAAGCTAATTCAGACAAAACCCTTCACAAATGTTGAATGATTAAAAAAAAAAAAAAAAAAAAAATCAAAAAACTTGGATAAGAAAATTACACTTTCGATCAGTTGCAAAAGTACATTATATTTCTACAATAAAACATCAAACTAGAAATAGCTTAACAATCCTTGTATTAAAGATATTTAAAAAAGAAAAAAAAAAAAAAAAAAACTGCATGTTTAAGCAATGAAATGCATTTAAACTCAAATATATCCTATGAGTTGTGAAATTAGACATAATTAGCAATCACAATCACTCCAATGTATTTGACATTTGTTGTCATATGCATTGTAGAAGTCTGAAAATGAGACCAATATCCTTGCCATTCATAAAAATAAAAAAAAAGTTCTTCCTTTTTTTGAAAAAAAAAAAAAAAAAAAAATGTACAACTGAAATATATGTAAACAAAGGAAGGATCTTAAGTAGCAGACGTATTTTTCTGTTTAATTATTATAATTATGCTAGGTATGGTAGGTTTTTCAGATGTGGTAGCCCATGACAACCTAAAAAAGGGGACCGATCCATTAAACCAAAAAAAAAAAAAAAATTATAAATGAAGTGAAAAAATTGTTGCCTGTATCAGTCCCATAGACTAAAAATACAAAGCGCTGTCAAATATATCCAGTTTCATTTCTGGATAAACTTCGTACCAGATTTTTATAATAGCGGGCCTCATTAAATAAAATCGTACGAAAACACGATCAATGATTTCTATAAAAAATAATTGTAACTTTAAAAATTTAAATGATGACAGCTATAAAAAAAATTCACATATAGGGCCCGATTTCGACTAACTGGAGCCCCGGGGCAAGCTTTTTCTTGGGGCCACTCTTGCAGTGGCATAAAATGTCTTTACGTTGCAGAACACCTGCATACGATTCACAGTGGGCCCTTTAAAGAAGAGGGGCCCAGGGCAGCTGCCCACATGCCTTAGAGTTATTCAGGGCATATATATAAAATAGGTTTCAAATGGCCCTTCATGCTTTTTAGTTTTTCTTTCTTTTTGGACGCCCCTACCGAAATTTTCTGGCTGCGCTACTGCTAGCAGCTACACTCTTAAAAATTTCCGTTCAACGTTGAACCAGCGAATGGGTCTAGCTAAGAGAAAATTCCAAACAATGGAACACTTGCTTTCTCGAAAAATGTGATCATGGTTCAACTTTCAACATGGTTCAAAGTTGAACCAACCCATGGGAATACCTTTAGTCCAGAACACCGCTTTGCGCATGCTCGCTCAGAAGCCTGCTCCGCTGCTCACGTGACTTATCACGAGACGACTTGTTCTTGTTGGTGCTTACGGTCAACTTTTGTGAAAGTTTCAGGTAGTTTCAGAAAGATATTTCAGGCAAAGAATTTCTAATAGATAAGAAGGGAAGGCTACGGAAACCGTAACTAGCGAAAGAGTGCTTATAGCTTTGCTGGAAATTGGTACGTTTTTCCCCGCTCCATCTGCGAAATCGCCAAGTATATTGTGGCAAACCTCAAAAGCGTCACGGCGCGCACCATTTTAAAATTGAATGAAGTTGTCAGTTGTCGTTGACCGTTGTCGTTATCCTCTATCCTGTTAAAAGTGATGTGTCAATTTTTTGTGAAATCATAATGGATTAAACACAGCCTGAAAATACTTTTAGTTTCATTGTAGTCCTGAAAGGTAAATGATATTTTACTTACCACTTGCAAGCAGGTACAAACCTTAAAAGCTCAAAGTTTTAATATTCTTTGGCTTTGGGTTTTGTACCTGCTAGTATTTCCAAGTTGAATATTTACTTAAGGAAGCCTCAGTAATGAAGTGAGTGTTTTATTATTATTATTATTATTATTTTCTTCTTTAATTTTGTATTTGAGTCTTTAATTTTTAGGTGTTGATCTAGGTTTAAAATTTTGGTACACTTTTTTAAATTAATAAATACTTTTGTGAATTTCTACTGATTTTGTAAAAAAAAAAAAAAAAAAAAAAGGTATCGAGTAAAGCTTTAAACTTTAGCATTAGCTGTCAGCCGATTTCCTGTTTAATATAAAAATATATAATATTAAGCTACCAATGTTTTATTGAACTAAGTGTGTGCATATGCGATAATTCCATACAATATTGATAACAGGTTTTAGGCATTGAAAAATTTGAATTAATCATTTACTTAAACAAAATGTTTTTGAAATGCTTCTTTATGAATTTAAATTTTGTGAAGAGAGCAAGCAACCTAACACTCCCAATTTTAGTTTAGATTTTATTTATTATTGTTGTTGTTGTTGTTAAAATTATAGCCATTTGATTTTCTTTTAATTGCAAATTTTAATTTTGTTTACATTGATTAAATTTTCTATCAGTAACTGCATTAACAATTTTATTGGAAATAATAATAATGATAATCAAGCACATTTAAGAGATGAAGCAAAATTTTTGGATAAACAGATTAGTCAATGTACAATGTCTGTTAAAACAATTTAGGCAATTTAGATTAACATGCATACTAAAATTCTGAAAATATTGTAAATATATGTGTTCTGAATTGTAAAAGGGGAATGTGCAATATTTTATTTTACTTTATTTTATTTATTTATTTATTTATTTATTTATTTATTTTTTAAGCTGTGCTTAAAATTATTTTAATCCTTAAAATATGTTCTCTTTATTTAAGACTTATGAAATTTCATATAAAATTTATCATTCTAGTACGCTGCATCCATTACAATTTTTTTTCCTATATCAGTTTAAATAACAGTACAGTACCACGTACCACCTATTAATTAGATGCACAAAAAATTTAATTAACATAGCTTCTCACAACAAATGTTTTAAATATACCTACTGTTTAGTGTAATTTTAAGTAATAGGTATTGAGATACAGCAATGTGGAAAATTATAGACATTTATAGCAGTGCCACCTATCGGTCGATATACACCCATATTTAATAAAAATTTCAGCACCAATATGACCTTCAAAAGTCAGGGAATATCAAAAAGATCCCTGTTTATGATATTGAACTTTTATTTGGCTATTGATCTTTAAAAAAATAATTATGGTTCTATTTAAATTAACACGGTGGAATCTAGTTTAAATTTTAATACATGCTAATTTGTAAGAGTTAACTCTATTTATAGTTGCACAGTCAAACCTCGTTAATACATCACACTGCACATAAGACACCCCTTTTTCTTAGTCCCAAAATTCCTTTAACTCCGCATAACAAGTCAAACCGCTTAACACAGTTTTTCAGAAGTCCCAAAAGTGATGTATAAATGAGGTTTGACTGTAATTATATTTATCACAAAACAGTTTAGCTTAACCGAGTTGCTGCTAATCACAAATTTAAATTAAGATTTGTTCTATTCTGGTTTTTAAAACTAATTTTATGCCACTTAAATTATGCATTAATCTTGTTTTGTTGTCAACTTTTTTAACTGTGGAAATTTTCCTATTTAATTATTATAACTGAAATATACTTGTGGTTAAAGTTTGGTTTCAGAAACAGAAATGTCGAGGGAATAAATTAAAAGAATATGGACTTGGAAAGAAATAGATTAAAGTCATATATTGCCACCACCGTAGGGTAAAGCTTCTAAATTGTATCACCATTGCTCTATCAGAGCAGTTTAATCAATTTTTTGACACTATTTCAATTTTATGCTATATAAATAGCAATGTAATACACACATGTGATTCTTATTACGCTTCCTGTTAATTTTGGTGACTTAAGACTAATTGCACAAATGTGAGCTTACATAGCTTTTGTACTCCCAAGATATTAATGTATGCAAAATTTATTCAAGTGCAATACTTGTCTTAGGACATTATAATTTGCATAAAAAGTGAAGTAAAAAAGAAAAGCCATGGAATTAACACAAAACGTATAATATAATGAATTGGGGGCATAAAATGGTCGAATATAAAGAAAAAAAAAAAAAAGAAATTGACTCTACTGTGAATAAAATAAGTGGGTGATTGTTTATTTTATTTAAAAAAAGAAAAAAATAATTTTGTCTAAATTATAGGCAAAAACCTGATTTGGTTGTCAAAAACCAGTTAGTAATTGAACAATGTTTTGTATATATATTTTTACTACTAGTTGGATTTATGTTTTGAGTATATGTTTAACCGCTATTTGGAATTCGGATGAATCATACAGTTCCTGGCCAAATTATTAGACCAAAGCAAAAACACAGATAGAAATACATTATATATTTATTAGAATGATCAACTAACTATGTTGAGCACAGATACCGAAATTCGGCTATGTAATAATCAGTTCATATTTTTACTTTCCGAACACTATAGTGAGGAAAGTATTGTAATCATGTCAAAAATCCGAATTCGAGATTTTGATGTTTCTATACGTTTCGAGGTCCAACGAGTCCGTTTTCACTATTTTTACGATGATATATGTATGTGTGTGTGTATGTATGTGTGTATGTATGTGTGTATGTATGTGTGTATGTATGTGTGTATGTCTGTGAGTGAACACGCTAGCGTCTAAACGCTTTGTTCGAATAAGCTGAAAGTTGGCACGTATATTGTAAGTCACCATAGTACGAACCCTATAGATTTTGGTGAATCTAGCACTTATAGTTTTTTTACAGGGACACAAAGAAAAATTCTTTATCATTATGGCCAAGGGAAAAAAATCTTAAAAGTGCGATAGCATCTAAACGCCTTATTCAATTGAGCAAAAACTTTATACACATATTATAGGTCACAGATACTCAATCTGTATAGATTTTGGAGAATCTAGCACTTATAGTTTTTTTACAGGGACACAAAGAAAAATTCTTTGCCAAATTTTTAAAAGTGTGATAGCGTCTAAACGCCTTATTAATCTCAGCAAAGAATTTGTACACATGTTATAGGTCATATTTGAACCAACTGTATAGATTTTGGTGAATCTAGCACTTACAGTTTTTTTACAGGGACACAAAGAAAAATCCTTTATCTTTATGGCCTATGAGACCAGCGATAGCATCTAAACGCCTTATTCAATTGAGCTGAAAATTTGTATGAATATTATAAATCACTGTTGCACTAACTATAAGCATTTTGGTGAATCTAGCATTTACAGATTTTTACAAGGACACAACGAAAAATTCTTTATCATTATGATCTAAGGGCTCAAAGTTCAGTAGCGTTAAATAAAACCTCGTGTGATATATGGAGAAAAATACTCAAACACTCTGTAATGGTTTTCTCTTTTTTGTTTGTTTTGCAACTCCTCTTTCTTTATTTTATCTACAAAACTGTTAGTTACTCAATGTTCGGAAAGTCGAGTGGAGTCACTCCAGATTTTTCTGTGAAAGTTCGAACAAAAATGTATTTAGGGAACCGATAGAGAAAAATAAAATATTTTGAATACGCTGTGTCATTAAATCAATGAAATGATTTGGAACTTCTAGAGTTAGTCTTGCTTATTATGTGCCAATTTTTACCTCAATTTTCATAGAATAGCACATATTTAAAAAGATATAAATGTTCTTTTTTTTTTTTTTTTCTTCCTTTTCATTTTTCCATGTTGAAATTGATATTTTTTTTTTTTTTAATCAACGTTTGTCAATCTGTGATTTTTTTTTATCCGCCTGCATTTCCTTGACTTTAAAAATTTACTTGCATAATAAGAGATGTTTCGCAAATTGGTAAATTTTTGGAAAAAAAAAAAAAAAAAAACTTTCATTTTAAACTTGGAAACAGAGAAATAAAGACTGAATTTTGTTTTTGTTAAAAAAAAATCTTTCTAAATATTTGTGCCAGTTCTACGAAAATTGAGGCAAAAACTGGTGCGTAATAAGCAAGACCAACAAGTTTCAAATCGTTTCTTTCATTTAATGATAGGGTTTTCAAAACATTTTGTTACTGTCTAATTTTTATCGGCTACTTTTATGTATTTCTATCTGAACACTCACTGAAAATCTGAACTGATACATACATATTACATAACCAAAGTTTCGTTTCTGTACTCATTGTAGTTAATTGATCATTCTAATAAATTTCCATACATTTATCTGTTTTTTGCTTTGGTATAATAATTTGGCTATGCACTGTAGGGTTCATCCTAATTCCAAATAGAGGTTCAACATAGTTCCAAACTGTGGCTACACCTTTTTTCAAAACATGGTTCAATGTAATTTCAAGCTATAGTTTTACCTTTTCCCAAAACATGGCTCAACATAATTCCAAATTATGGTTTTACCTTTTCTCTAAACATGATTCAACGTAGTTCCAAATTATGGTTACACTTTTTCCCAAAACTTGGTTCTTCCTTTTCTGAAAATATGGTTCAACATTTTCTCAAAACATGGTTCTTGCTTTTCTGAAAATATGGTTCAACCTTTTCCCAAAACATGGTTCAACGTAGTTCCAAAGTATGGCTGAAAGCAAGTACCATGTTATGGAGACAGGTTTTACCATTATATGGATGCACCCAGCATTGAACCATATTTTGGTTCAACGTTGAACCAAATTTTTTTACAGTGTATATATTAACAAAAGAAAAAGAAATTTTAATTTTCAATAGAAAACAAATGCACATTAATCCAGAATTTTATTTATTTATGTATTTTTCTGTTCTCACATTCTTTTTAAATACCTCACTTTGTTTCTGAGTAATAGGGTGAAATTCTCACTCAGTTTTTATGTCTGATGAGAATCCTGCAACTTAAGTTTACTATATTTTTCATTCAGTTATTTCATTGTTCTATATAATTAAAATTTTTATTTTTTTACATTAATAATATAGGGAAAAACTTAATTCATTCATTAGTGTTTTAACTAAAGAAGGAAAGGAAAGTTGCTAATAGTTTAAAAAATACCCGGGCATTGAAAATATTTAAAAAACTATGTCAATTTAATAGTTAGATTATATGATCTAATTAAACAAGTAAATATAAATGAAACATATTCTTACAAAAGTAAATCAAACAAATATAAGTGCATAAGTAATAAAACCAATATTCATAAAAGTATAATATCAAATAAAAAGAAAAAAAAAATCATGAAAATACTAAATGTAGTTTAAAAAAACAAATTTTTACCATACCTGAAAGAATTTTCTGTGGGTAGCATGAATGTTTCAATGTTTCAATTCTGCATTTGCTGATTTAAAACCAAATTGTTAGTATAAGAAAACTTTCCGTAAAGCATAGCATATTTTATCAAATCGCAAATGCTACAGGAATGTTCACTTAACTTTCATAATTTGATCACTCTCCAGGGAGAAAAACAGAACAATAAACAAGCTGCTTTCTTACCGTAACAAAATATCAAAAACTGCTTACTGATGCTTGCATCTTGCACAGGAGTTTTATAGGAAGTTATAAACAGACAGGAACATGTAAACTGCGATATTATAAAATCGGATTTCGTAATTTAAATCATTTATCATCCGTTTCTTATATAGTAGCAGGAACATTTTCATTGTACTCGCTCGTAAGCAAATCGCCAAAATATCAAATTTGTTTTCGGTTAATTTGATTCCACCAAAAGCGATAAGCCTTTCTCATTTTAAAATCACCTCCGCTTTAACTAAATTTCTTGAATTCGGCGTAATATTTGCATATAAATAACGTACAGAATACTCAAAATAGCCATTTCTCACCATTGTACATGCGTAGAACGCTGACCGTTATTCGACACGACTTTTGAAGCAGACGACAATAGAACGCCGTCTATAGTTCAATTGAGTCGCGAATAATACAGTTACCTACAGCTTGAGAAAGAAGAAAAAATAATAAGAATGTTATATAAGAAGGTAAATAATGTACAATACATATTTTCTATACAAATAAATTTTCTATCGCTGGTAAAATTACACAGAAGTAAAAGCTTGCGTTCCATGATACATTATGCAATATTACGTTAACTATGTACGTTAGAAGCATTTTAAGTAGCTTATAAATCATAGTAGTCAATCCTCAGTTCAGGAACGATAATTGCATATAGTAAAATTTTGTCCCAAAAACGAACTTTTCAGGAGCGCCATCTGTTATGACAAGCAGAAAGTGTATTTATTAATTTGATTTATGCACGCATTTTAGGCATGCAGTAATTTCGTTTTATCATTTAAAAGTAAATAGCAATACGGATTATTCTTTCTTTTTTATTTCATTTATTTATTTATTTTTAAACTCATGTTGTTATCAGGAGAAAAAAGTTTTGTTTATTGTTTATTGATAATACCATGGAAAAAGACTGTATAGGAATTAAAAGGAGATAGGGCTGCGAGCGCGGGAACCAAAACTTTCTTTTCCGCATTTATTCTTTCCGAGTGTAGGAAGCTTTCCGAGTGTAGGAAAGCGAATCGATCGCCGCCTGGTGTATTATCTTTGAAACTTATCGGAAGAAAGTGAAAGCCCGCCTTTGGCTTCAGTCGTCATCCGATTTCCGAGATCGACCTACAAACGCATATATGCCAATCCTACGCTGCCCACCTTCTACGAGAGTATTTGCATGAGCGGATTGGTTGGCGTAATCACGTGAGCTTATTTCTTTGGCAGAAGTATTGGCGAAGTCTCTAGTCCAGAGAATGTGGTTACTATTGATGTTTACGTTTAGATTTACTTTATTTATCGTACGTACATGATAGAGTTCATGTTCGACAAAAGGCATTTTTACAGTAAGATTCAGGAGAGTACAATGTATTTTATTCCAGTTTTTTCCCTTACTATTATACATAGTAATATATGTTTAGTTTAAAATATATATAATAAAGCAGACAAATTTTCAAAATATTAATTTCTCTATTTTGAATAATTTAAACTCCAGTATGTGTAGTTATATTAATATGAATTCCGGAATTATTGAAAGTTTTCGTTTGTTTGTGTTTTAAGAATGTCAGCTGGAAAATAACCGAATGATTGTCATTAAAAAAAAAAAAAAAAAAAAAAATGCTGTTTTTGATGACTACGTATAATAACGTGAAATATTTATTAACCATAATATTTATTAATATTAAGCTTCCAGCTTATGAGTTTTATTTTAAAAGCATTCTAATGATAAAAATTTGTTGCTGATATTGTTATCTTCATGCCTCTATGTTATAATACTTTGTTTTTAAAGTTAGTAATTCCATTTTTAAATATGGATTAATGTGTAACATTATTGAACATTAATAATATTCAACCATGTTCCATAAAAATTTAAAACAGAATAAATGATACTGAATCTCAGTTATGCCTTTCATAAATAGTTATATCTGTTTAGTATTTTCTATTTTAAATATGATCATTTTGTCATTAAGTTTTCATCAAATGTTTGAATTAGAGCTTCTTACAAACACTGAAGAAATTCCCCAATCTTAATTTAAGCAATTTTTGCACAGCCTAAAATTTTTATTTTATTATTTCCACTAAGGATGAAATGAATTATTTCTAAACTAATAACAGCTTTTCTCGATAATTAAGTAACTGTTCTATTGTGCCTCATCTTATGCAATTGGTATATATTGTGCACATTTTCTTAAAATAAGATACAGAAAATTTGATAATTTCCTGTTTTAATAAGCGTCACATTCATTATAATATCATCATATAAGAGAAATTCCTAAAATAATCAAAATGATTATAACAGATAATACATTTGTTTTTAAAAAATTTACAACTTGCCCTTCTACACTAAGAATAAGTTAAGCAATTAAATAAATTTTGTAAATGAAAATATAATTGTCTGTTCATACAATTTTCTTTTATTTTTATAATTTCAGTCATAAACAAAGACGGCTTTTGATAAAATAATTTGTTGGATCAAATGTTTATTGCTGTAAATTAAATTAAATGTAAAAAATTATTTATTCATCAATACATAAGCAGATAACTCTCGAATGATGCACTTCTTCCCAAATATATATAGATTAATTTTGATCGAAATTTTAAGATTTGTTTTAATTCGAAGAAAATAAAATGTTTAACAATTTAGACAGATTATTATTACTTCATTAAAGACTCATTAACTACCAAAAACTACCTAACCTATGTTATAGTCAATTTTAGAAATATATGCATTTAATTTTTATTTACTAATAGTAATAAGGCCTAGTAATTTATGTCCTAATAATTCTAGCATTAATTAACAAAAATATTTACAAAATTTCCAAAAGAAATGAATTTTTGAACATTCTTCAATTTTTTCAATAAAATAAATTAGATTCATTAAGACAAATTGTAAATGAATTTTATCAAAATTTATTTAGAACATTTTGCAACTGAAGTAACTAATTCGAAATTCATCCTGTCGGTTCTAATAAGATACTTTATTATTATTTTAATTTTGTTACCTTATATTTCAATTTAAAGATCATTTGCTAAATAATATTTTGTATTAAATATGCATGTTATTTTTCAGCTGATCAATTTACTAGATTTTAAAGATTGATAATAATTATTTAAATATTCATGTATATTTTATAAAGGGGTGTAAAATTTTGAACTGGTTTCCTTGTGGTTTTGATATGTTAAATGAATATTAATAATTTGCCTTTTATTTTAAATAGACTTGTTTATTTTAATAAATTAAAATTTGAATGAAAATAAATGCATAGATACTTCAGGAAAATTTAGAAAATAAGTTTTCTGATATTATTTATTGATAAATAACACTGCTCTGAAAAAAAAAAAAAAAAAAAAAAAAAAAAATTCGAGATCTGATCCCAGCAAAATGTCCTCCTGAATCCGAATATGACTCCCATTTTGCCCAATCACCCACCGTTTTCTAGATACACCAACCCCTCCCTCAATTTCTTTCCCTGTTCGATAATTTTATGATCATGAATTTGATTTGAAGAATGAAAAATAATTAATTTAATACCTGAAAACAATATATATATATATATATATATATATATATATATATATATATATATATATATAGTTAAAAATAAAATAAAATTAATAACAATTTAAAAAATATATAAGCTATGTAATGCATAATTTCAGAGGCAAATTTCTCCCCCCCCCCTCCCCAAATTTTTTCCTTGTCACAAAAGTCCATGTTTTACCATTTTCCAACTCTGTAACCGCCCAGAAGATATTTAACGGTTATAATAATCCAACCCCGTCCTAAAAATCAAATTTATAGCCATAAAAATCACCGAAAAATGATTTAAAAAAGGTGGGTGATAGGGCAAAATGGGCGTCATATTCGAGTTCAGGCAGTCATTTTACATAAGAATGTGCTCAAATGGTGTCAGAGGCAATTTTCATGCTAAGCAGTGTAATTAATAATTTAAAAATTTATTATTAAATAAATGTATTGTAATAATTAAAATATTAAATTGTAATTTAAAATTTCATACCGTATTTTCTGGCGTATAACGTGCTGGTTTGTTAAATCAGTTGTACAACAGTAATTTAAGTTTACAGTAAAAGCTATTTTTTAACGAGCTTTTGTTTCTTACAAATATAGCTTTATTTGTAAATTAAATTTTTTGGTGTGTAACTATATTTTTATTTAATTCTACTTCACTTGGGAGTGTTAGAAAGTAAGATGTCTCTGAGACAAAATGTTAGCAGCAAGATTTCCGTAAACTGCTGAAGTTTGGCAATATTCAGATACTCTACATGTTCTAAAAATTAAGGTGCTGTGAATATGAAATATAATATATAGAAAATATTAGGTTGATTTCTTTAGAAATTGACCTATTGTAATCAGTTGTATGTATATACAGTATGGAACCGTTTATCCGGAATCCACTTATCCGGAAAACCAGTGATCCGGAATTATATTTTCAAACAACTAACTTCCAATACATAAACAAAATTACAGTTTTTTTTTTATATTCATGGTTTAACATTGTAATCTCTAACAATTAAAAATAAAAGAAATATTTAATAAAATAATAATTCCATTTAATTTTTGTATATATATTTAAAAGCAGTATTTATTTGGTAGGGGGTATAAGTTATAGGTCATAGTATAGTGTAAATTGAAAAAAAAAAAGCTTTTAGTTCCGAAAAATGACGATAGATGGCGCCACTACAATATCATAAAGGCATCAATTTTATTTATCTGCAAAGGATTGTATGGAATGAAGATAATTGGTCAAGCACTGAATTTATTTTATTTATTAGGAGGAGGGAGGTAATAATTAAAATCAAATAACCTTTAAAAAATCTATGAATTTTGCACTTTCATGGACATACAAATAAAAACATGAATTTTCATAAGAAATAAAAAGAAAAGCCTGTAAAAAACCACATCTTAATTTTCTAATCTTTAATGTTTTAAAATCATTGGTTAATCATGTTTAAAAACACTTGGATTTGGGCTGATTGAATTTTAACCTTTACAGGCCTTTTAACATTTTACAGTTAAGTTTTTTTTTTTTTTTTTTTAACATTTTAAATTTTGATTAATAATTTATCTTGATTAAAAGTTATTTTAATACTTTTATTAAAAAAAAAAAAAAAAAAAAAAAAAAAAAAATCAGGTTAATTAAGTATTTAAATTTGATTAATTGATAAAAAATGTTAATTTTTGATTTAAAATATTTATTTTAAATGAGAACCATATGCATTCTAAAATTCTGATTAATAAGGCTTGCTTTGTTATCCGGAAACCAGTTATCCAGAATAGTCTTGTAAAAACCATTCCGGATAATTCGTTCCCTACTGTAATAGAAAATGTGGTATCATGATAACTTACGAAATAATTAACCAAATCTAACCAAAGTTGGCCAGTGTGTGCAGAATATGCCCAAATGAGGTTCGAAGGAAATGTCAAATTTTTATTTTCTTAGGGGAAAATAAAAGTGAAAATGATAACAAATCTGCTGAAAAATCAAATTTTTTAATATTAAACAATAAATCAATAGCTGCAGTTTCATTTTACAGTGTGTATTTCTTTCAAACTCTTCTTACGTATAATATATAGCTTTGTAAATCTTATAATGGAATTTTGCTTAACTTTTGAGTAAATTCCAGAGATAAGAACTTTTCTTTTCTCTGCAAATATTTTATATGAGATTGTTGTAACGTAACAAAGTTGCTCTTCCATTTTGTTTCAAAATAGCAGCCACTTAAAAACTTCATTTCAGTTTTAAATTTTGATGTAAACCTAAGAGTCCCAAACAAGTTTATAAATGTATTTGATCCACCATTTTATTTTAAAATAGCAGATAGTTTAAATTAATGGGAATACTTAAATATTTGTCACTATAACTTTTAAAATACTAAATTAATTTTGCACCAAAATTGGACATATCTTGTATGGGTTCGCTACTCAACTTGCGCTGTCATTTTGTTTCCAAGTGGTGGCCACTTGAAAGTTTATTATCACTATATCTTTGGAAATATTAAATTATTATCAAAGTTGGATATCCAAGTGCTGGCCACTTTCAAATATCATTATAAAAAGTGTAATTATGCACTGATTTGCTCAAAACTCCATACATACATTCGACAGCAAAATTATTCAAACACTAGCAAAAATTCCTATAAAAAAAAATGCACTTAATACTGATTTTATAAATAAATCCTTGTTGAATCATGTCCTTAATCAGTCTAAGAATATGATTCGAAAAGAATTTATTTAACAAAACAGTGCGTACTTTTTTTTACACAGAAATTTTTTGCTAGAGCTCAAATAATTTTGCTGCTGACAGCGCATACACAATCTACATCAATGCCTCCACCAAATTCATTAACTCAGAGGAAATCTAATCTTCCACACACAATAACCTTTATCTGTCATCTTATGTTAAAATGGCATCTATTTGATAAGGAAAAAGCAAATGACCTACTCTTGTGTTTGAGCTGGAAGGATTTGTTTGCGTTGTAAACAATATTTTCATCCAAATAATTATTTTAATACGAAAATTCATTACTAAGTTATTAATTCAACCGAAGCATTAAAAAATATTACATTTTAATAATTTGTTATTTAAAAATAATAATAATAACAATCATGTTTTTTACACAGGAAATTTTATTTAAGAAAAATACAGAAATTCCATACAGTAGATACATAGGGTTTTAAAAGAATTACATTTTTTAAACAAACTTTTTATCATTTTATAGGCAAACATTTGAAAAATGTTATCACTTTACATGGTGCAGGAAGGAAATAAATAAGCATGAAGTGAGTCAAAATGTTATAAAACAACAAATGTAACTAATAAGGGTTTAACTGTCAGCCAAATGAATCCACAACTTAAATAATTATATTTATTAGTATAAATAATACTGTTATGTAGGACTGGGCAATGTATCGATTCATCAAAAAATAACAATTTAATGCTTATATTGCTAAATCGATTTAAGTTTAAGGCAATACTTTCTAATATCGATTTTACATAATTGCTAAATCAATTTATGTTCAGCCAGTTTTTGATGTATACATGAATGGATGTGGAGGTAGCAATAGTGAAATGCAGCATATCAAAACCAAATGTAATTTATAGAAACATGAGTATTGATTTAACCCGATTTTCTCACTGTAGGTCATGATCCGATCCTTACGAAATTTTTTATTAATACTTATTTGGGTGTTATTATGACAAAGGAATTGAAAGGGAGGGGAAGGAAGGAAGGTCATTGGAAGGGAGGAAGGTCTTATTCTCCATGTTGCCTAATCTAAAAAAAAA
This sequence comes from Salticus scenicus, assembly GCA_963930645.1. Lineage (NCBI taxonomy): Eukaryota > Metazoa > Arthropoda > Arachnida > Araneae > Salticidae > Salticus > Salticus scenicus. Next base: position 249,983,916 of record OZ005660.1, read on the forward strand.
ATGTGGTTGAAATTTTAAATTTGGAGTTGAAAGGGTATTAATATGTCAAAGACTGCAGCGTTGACAGGGGGGAATGTTTTACCTCTCACGGTCCATATCTCGAAAAACTATGTTCTGAACTTTATAAAATTTTAAATTTTGAATTGAATGGGTGTCAGTGTGACAAACACTGCACCATTCAAAGGAGGTGGGGGGGGGGGGGGAGATCCGAAACCATCATGGTGTTTTATCTTGGAAAGTTACGGTCCTAACTTTCTGTAATTTTAAATTTGGAGTTGGTTGGTTGTTAGTGTGATAAAGAGTGCACTATTGGAGGAGGAAAGACCTGATCCCCCATTATGACTTTTCATGGGAAGTTGCGGTCGTCCGAAGTTTACAATTTTAAATCTGAATTTTATTGGGAGATGGCATGACAGAAACCGCATAATTTAATAAAAAGCATCCTTCCCACAACGGTGCTATGTATTTTAGAAACTCAAGGTGAGATGTACACAAAACTTTTAATTTGAATTTGGTTGGATATAATGAAAATTACTTCGTTTGAATTGGACAGAACAAATTATTTAAACTAAGAAGAAGTCAAAAAATGAAATGAAAAACGTGTGGTAAATTAGAGGTTATTGATGCATGAATAGTTTTGATAAGTCACTAACAATTTTATTGCTCTGCAAAATAATATAAACTGTTGTAAGAGTATTTTAAAGACAGATACCACCTAAACTCTTTATTACTATTACTTATTCCACTGCCCCATGTTTTTCCTTTCATACATAACTTTTTATAATCAAAGTAAGGGAGGCATACTATTGAAACAGTCGCAGCTATCGTAATCGTAGATCACAAATCCTGGAATTTGCGATCGGCTCACAAATTATGATACTATTGTAACATTTATGACTGTCACAAATGGCAACCCTTCGATCGCAAATTTGTGATTTCCGGTAACTGGCAATTCCATTATTTTAACGATTTGCCTCACTGATTGGCTTGATATGTAGGTGTGTCCGGTGTGCCGTGTGCAATGCAATGTTTATACAGGGTGGTCCGAAAAACATGATAGAATGTATTTTAAGTTTCTGATTTCAAATGTATTGATGCAAATATAATTCTTCCATTATTTAATAGCACATATAGTGACATTTCAGTTGAATGCTTAATTCCCGGAAATAAAGAATAAGCAATATAGAATCACAAACCTTTTAAGATCAATTATATATCGTAAAAAAAAATTATGAGAATAACCGATGTAATGTCCCGTTCGACGGGCATGTCGTTCAGTGTACAAAAAGAAAAGGACGCTTAGTGAAGAGATAATCGCGCAGTAAAGTTATAGCACTCTAAAGTCGCAGTGATTTTTAAGCCATCAGATGACTGATGTAATGGTCCTAATCTCCCACTGATTTTCATTGTTTAGAGGTTGATGGACAGATATGAATCTACAGGGAGAGTTTAGGATGCAAAAAGAAAGGCGTCGGGACGAAAATCAGCAGTTGTTACTGACGATATCAGGGAGCCGGCACGTGCATACTTTGAGGATCAACCAACTACTTCCACTCGACAGGCGGGCCAACAATTAAGCATATCCAAAACATCATTACAAAGGCTAATGAAAGCAGTAGGATTGTGTCCATACAAGATATTTATTGATGGTGTGGTCACAGGAGTGAAGTATCGAGAGTTGCTAAAGCGTCACTTTGGCCCTAATGCGGGCCATCTCAAATGGACACGACGGTACTGGTTCAAGCCAGATGGGGCTTGTCCCCAAAAAACTTCTGATGTCTTCACGTGGCTTGAAACGACGTTTGGTGAGCATTTGATTGCATTGGATGCAGAGAATATCACGGGGCACGGGATAGAGTGGACCCCATACAGTCCGGACCCAAATCCGTGCGACTTATTCTTATGGAGTTACATCAATGTTAGAACCTATAGGAATAGCCCTGATTCACTGCAGGACCTAAAATTGGCTATCAGAAGTGAGATTGATGCACTTGATTACGACACACTCCAGCGCATTATGACAGAGTTTCGGAACCGGCTTTATAACACTATAGTCGGGGACGGTAGACATTTTAAGCATCTTGTATATTAAATGTCATTCATATCTTTATTCAATAAAATATGTTTCATGTTCTTGCATGTTGTCTTTTTTCCACAATGATCACTTACTTTCTATCATGTTTTTCAGACCACCCTGTATTTACAAACATTTGAAAAAAAAAAATTATGATATATTTACCAATTTTTAAATATGAATGAAGTGATTGATTATATTTTATTTTAATTTCATTTTTTAGTAAAAAGTGTCTTTTGTGTGATGGATAAGTAGAGAAAAAAAATATAAAATAAAACTATATGTTAACATCCCAACTAAACTTAGAGATATAGTACTATTCCTATTTTCGTAATAAAAAGTTCATTTAAGAGTGTTTTATTTATAAAATATTTTCTCTTTTATTTATGTATTTTGTAAAAGTCCTACACAAAATGGGAAAGCGAGGGGTTAATCTAATTTTTTTAATATAAACAAGTGTCAATAAGTAATTTTGAAGTTGTTTAAAAGCAAGATATTTAAAAATATTTCCTTGTTATCTTTCATTTTCTAACATCAAAAAGCAACTTTTGAAAAATTGAATTTAATTAATGCCTTTATACATCTGTTATCTAATATATCTGTACTGATAAGTATAAAGGATTTAAGTCCATATTCTTGATTTTTCAGGAGACGAAAAATAAAGTTAAACTAACTAAAAATAAACCAGAAGAATTGATTAAGAAAAAGGGATTTCGTTGGCTTATACCCTTTATACAATTCAGTGATTGTCAACCTTCATTTAATAACGAGAAAATATTGAATTAAATATTTTATACCATAAATGAATGCTAAATTTCTGACTTCGATCTTTTTTTACTAAGGGATTTTCTCAGAGACTAAATGACATAGACTTAAATCCTTTATACCAATAGATAGAGAATTTTTTTCTGAGTCTGACAATGTACAGTCACCCAAAAAAAAAACGCCAACCCCCACCTAATTTTGCCGTAAATTATCGTAGAAACATGCGACTGGTACCAATCAGTTTGTAATAACGTCTAGTTTATGATGTTGTAGTTAGATTTTACTTAGGGGGTCGTCTACATATTAAAACTGATATCAACTTCATATTTTTCAATAGTAACCCCCATTTTTTATCATTTATTTGAATTCTTTGGATCAAATCATCACGGAAAATGGTATAGTTTATATATTTCGCTCAATTTTTCATAGAGTTATAAGCTGTCAAAGTTTGGGGATGCTAATGTTAAATGAATGTGACAAACATTAAACCATATCTTCCGAAATAATTATGATATTAATATTCTGTTTTTTTTATTCGTTAGAATGAAGTGACCCAAACATATTCCATGCAAATTTTTGCTAAAAAAATTTTTTGAATTATGAAAATTATTAATAAATTCATATTTGAAAAAATTATGAATTATGACCTATGTTAATTTTTGCACGAATAGAACGGGCATAATCAAAAACATGGGTTTCCAAATTTACAGCTCGTTCCTAACATTATTTTTTAAGTTACAGCGATATTTCACTTTTTATTCCTGTTAGGGGACCGTCACTTGTTATAATCTGTATCCTCTATAAGTAAATGTTTGTATATAATTTGACGGAAAACTATTTTAATTTACCTTTATGTTATTTTTTTTTTGTTTCCTAAGCAATATTTCGATGTTTATTATACAAATTGGCATGTTTTTGTAAAGTTATCACAATGTAGGTGAGGGATTGTGAAAGAATTTCAAAAGAAAAGAATCTCAAAAGAGCCTCTGATTCGCTGAAACACTATTTTAAAAAAAGACTAATTTGCATATTCCTATTTGATTCTATATGTGACGCTGGTATGCATAAATCACAATGGTATTTACTACATCGATTATTGAAGACAAAACTTAAATGATTTAATTACAAATATGCAAAATTATTTGGTTTTATATTATAAAGTTTTAGAAAAATTGTGAAAAGGCGAGGCTTACGGTACAAGAGAGGAATATATCCGATCCTAATATGTTAAGTCTTTCTTCATAAGTATTAAATATCTTTTTCTAGTTTTTCGCTGCTAAAATTCTATTTTAACCCTGTTACACTTTTTTTCGCATTTCAATATTCAAGAGTACGTACACCTCTAGTTAAATATCATGTTTTAGAAAACACGGTATAGCGAAACTGATTGCATGAAACAGCAATTATGCATTCGACAACCGTTTTATTATTATTATTATGAATATTTAATAAATTTAAAAAGATTTTTTACCATGAATTTTCTGTTTAAATTTTGTTGTGACATATTTGCATTTGGTTACTGCACCGTTTGTAAGCTTTGTGTTATTTAAAATTTATCCCATAATGTAACATAATAAAATATCAAATTTCTATTAAAAGTTTTTTTAATACAGAATCAAATAGTGAAAAATTGGTTTATTATTTATATTTTTTTATAAGTTTATAAGATCTATTATTGGAACATAGCTCAACAGTATTTATTTTCAATTTCCTAATCACGAAATCAAAGTCACAGTTACTATGGAATAAAATTTTAAAACAAAGGAATTGTCTTATTACTTTCAAATATATAGATATTGATCTTACAGAATCCTGAAATTTCATTTAAAAGATTTTAAACGTCTAAGTTTAAAAATTCAAAATAAAATAAATTAATCTAAATGCTTTTAAAGTTGAAACGGGAAGATTTCAAAATATATGAAAATTGGCATTTGTGTTTTGAACATTTTGGTGCGGCAGATATCAAAAACAATATTTTAATGATGAGATGAACCTGAGCTTAAGAGAGGGCGGATCCAGCTTGGTGATAGCACGAGTGATATCACCTGACTAAAACCAGAATAAACAACATTTTAATTTATTCCGGGGTATTTTTAGCCCACTGTTATTCTTTTTTTTTTTTTTTTTTTTTTCAAACTTCAACACTAGCTACAGTACGCTTACGTCCTATTTACAATAAGCTTTGATATGGAAGCTATGTTGCTGTTTTTCGATGCTGCGAAATTTACAAAATATATTTGTGTTAATATACTATACAGATAGAAGAATAATTATATAATAGCAACAAAACTTCTTTAATCAATATGTTTATATACATTACTGTATGGAAATGTTTATATATGAATATTGTATTTATTTTTAATGAGACATATAAACACAAAATACTAAAAAAAAAGAAGGAAATGTGTTATAAATTTTTATAATTCAAGCAAAATATATATGCATACTTGCCAACCTAACCCGTAACATTGTTAGTTCCCGCCCCTGTGTGTACACAATTTAATTTTTAGAGTAATTAACTTCAAATACATTTACGATTAACTCATTGAGCGCCACGCGAATTCTTATGGAAATCCCATTCAGGCCACACGTGCTGCTTAGAAGCGTGTTATGTTTATCGAGTTTCAATAAACCCCATTAGGCCTTAACGATATAATCCTATAAAAATCCTATTAAAAAAAAAAAAAAACATGAAGTAAATTTTAAATAAAGTGTCAGTAATTACTTAAAACTATGTAAGTTCTGTAGTTTTATATCATATTTTACACTGCCGGCTGACTTGGCCTAAATGGAAAGATCAGTGTCAGCCACCGATGGCTGACATGGCGCTAAAAAGACTGATGTGAAAAAAATGTACGGAAAGGGGCGGGACCAGTAATCTTCCGGGTTAGGTTGACAAGAATGTATATACATAGAGCAATGCCAGAAAATGTTCTTTATTTTTCATAAACCAGATGAATGGTACTTTTTTTCTGAACAGTCTATGTATTAAACATAATGCTGCTTTAAATACCCTTTAAATGAAAAGTTTTATTACATAAAGTAATTTTCTGGCACTCTACAGCTCCCAAATGACACACAATACGAAACCCCGCCCTTTTCCAGTGTTTAAAAGGTATTAACGTTTAATATGCTTTCTATTCGTTTTGATCTTTCCTCCTCCTCCTTATCTTCTTTTTTCCTTAAGAAAAAAGAGTTATGTAACATTTTGACCTTTTCAAGTGAAGATTTAGATTAAGGGTAGTCAGCCTTTCTACACCCACCGTCCACTTCGGTATCTGTGTTAAAGAGTAGAATTTTAGAACATCCCATTAAGTAGTAGGATTTATTATTTTGCATATTAATTTGTTACACATTATAAAATATAAAAGTAAAAGAATATCGTGGAGATTGTGTAAAATTGTGAGATTTATGTAAAAGTTTTTAATAATGTCATGAAAAAAAAATAATTAATTAAAAAAATAAATAAATAAAAATAAAAAAATCTTTTTTAATATTTTTAAAAAGTCAATTAAATTAAAGAAAATGAAAGTACTGCAGTATCAGAACAAACTCCCATTGTCACTGTGAAACGGCCGGGGGAACCAGATTGAGTGCCGCCGTTTCAGACAATTATGCGGCAGCTTGAGTTAAAAGAATTTTGAATTTTCAAACAAATTTAAAACCATTCACCTTTTTTTTTTACTCTTTTGATAGATATTTTAATATCTATTCAAGCTATTTAATTTTCTTCGTATGAAGTGAACTACCTGATGTTTAATCAATAGAAACCAATACAAATCTTTTAATTCATAAACTAACTCAGAAAGTTCTGTGAATTAGTCTTTTTTTTTTTTTAACATTTCTTAAATTTTTTTCTGGTGTGAAACATAATAAATAATGTATAATGGGTGGTAGATCATGATTTATATATTCTAAATGTATAGACGGACCCCTAATACATTTTCACGTGTAACTCTATTTAAAATTGATTTAAGGTATATAAATAGGTATGTTTTTCGAACCGCCTTGATCTCAGAAATCTGAATATGAAGTCAAAAGTAGGGGTTGCTATTGAAAAAAAATGAAGTTAATGCCAGTTTTAATATGTAGACGACCCCATAGGCAAAATATAACTATACCGTTATAAACTAGATGTTATTACAAATCGGTACCAGTCAAATGTTTCTACGATAATTTACGGCGAAATTAGGTGGGGGGGTGGCGTTTTGTTTTTGGGGGACTGTACTTAACTCAAAATCGACATTTTTGTACTTAGATCCTTTATACTTATCAGTACAGATATATACAATTATATAATCACTACAACTATTATTCTACTGATTAGTGTTTCAAAAAGTTATTTTTTTAGTTTGAAGTTGGTTTTTAAAAGGTATATAGAACATTATTATTAAAGAAAGAACCCAGTCAACACAAATTCATGTAGATTAGGTCAAAGTACACAATATGATATGTCCATATTACAGCTAGATTTAGTCTATATTTCACCAGATCTTGTAGATATTATATTAAAATGTATTCTTATGTAATAAGTGTTTTTGAGCCAAAATAAATAAACATGTGAACATAATATAGATATATCCATTTTAGTGCATATTACATCCAAAAATTTTCTATGTTATTTAAAGATTTATGTAAACATAGATGATGGCAGAATGAAATCAACAGCGAGTGCTGTTTTTCTTTTCTTTTACTTTACACTGTGACATTACATATTAGTCTAGCAGAGCTACGCGGTGGGTAATTGGTAGAATCTACCGGAAGAGACTAAAAGAAAATTTAAAAGCTTTAAACTTTATTTATATTAAATATTATAATTTAAAAACTTTATATTTAAAAAAAATTATCCTGAATTAAGCTGAGGGGAAAAAAAAAAACTTGATTTTTTTTTTTTTTTTTTGCAAAACTTTAAATAAAAAGTATTAAATATATTTAGGGCCCTCCGTGGCCGTGTGGTTATATCACCACACTGCTAATCGCCTTCGAGCGTAGGAGAGCGGGTTCGATTCCCGCGCTGGCCCTGGGTGTTTTCTCCAATTCTTCGTATTGTAATCCTGTCATGTGCTATCTGTCATTATCTGACGAAGATTTACAAGCGGACTATAAGTCAAGCATACAAATCAGATGTATATGTATATGTTATGTTATGTAAAATATAATTAGATGTCCTTCTCTACCAGCACCCATGTGCGTAAATCAGCTTTAGGTTGATTTCTTTAGAAATCAACCTACTACAATCACTTTTTGTTTTTTTGTTTTTTTAATCTACATATAATAGAAATTTTGTCATCACAGTAACTTCCAAAATAATACTCCAAATGGAACCAAAATTGGACAGCGAACTTGTCTTACAAATATCTAGGTTGAGTTCATTAACGATGGTTGCTCTGCTATTTTATTTTCAAGAGGAGGTCACTTGAAAATTACAAATCCACATTGTGAAAAGTGTAGTTAAGATTGGAATTGCTTGAATTTTGATATATATATAGGCCATATAAGTGTCTCAACCAAGTTTATTAATGAAATTTATCCGCTCTTTTCTTACAAAAAAAAAAAAAAAAAAAAAAAAAAAAAAACGGATACCTTAAATTAATTAGGGCTAATTAAAAATTTATTATTAGAAAAACTTTTGAAACACTGAATCAATCAATCAATTCAAGCCAAAGTTGGGTAGTGAACTGATATAAATGTTTTGATGATAAGTTCACTGGACAACTTGCTCTTCCATTTTTTTTTCAAGTTGCAGTCACTTGAAAATATGCCGTCATGATAACTTTTGAAATACTAACGCTGTTATTCACCAATAAATCCAACTCCCGGTTGAACATGAAAATTTGAAAAGCGTATAAAGGCGGGGTGCAAATTTTCAGACAGTTTCGCGCTGTTGTTGCTGCCATCTAGCGGTATAGTTATTTTCAGACTTTTAGGTGAAAGAAACCAATCAAAGATTATATGAAATCATCGACGCTAGATGGCAGAAACAACATGGCAAATTTTGATGTAAAACTGTACCCTGCGTTTAGATGCTTTTCAAGATTTTGCGTTGAACCGGGAGTTGAAGTTAATGGTGAATACGGCCATTAGCTGATTTAAACCAACGTTGGAATGTGAAGGTACAGTTCAAATATTTGGAGTAAGTTTGCTGTGCAACTTGTTCCACAAAGGGATCTTCTCATTCAATATCTGAGTTTACCGTAACATTCGCATGAAATAGATTTTCTAAATACATTTGTAAATACAAATGCAGTATTACAATTTTGTTTTTCTTTTTAACCATATTACATTTACAGATGGCTAAAAAAGAAATTGCAATTTATCGTTTTAAAACTTTTTTTTTTTTTTTTTTTTTTTTTTGGCCAGTGAAGAAAATAACACATCTCCCCTCGCTTTTATTTTTTCTTCCTTATTACAAAATTTTAAATAAAAAAAATATTTAACAATTTTTAATTTCTTTCTCGCTCATCACACATTTATTTAAATCAGTTATTTTATTAATTGATTCTAAATCAGAATTATTCACCGATTCTAATCCTCTATACCAACTAAGTTACCTGGTAAACATCTAAAATATTAGCTCGTTAGAAAGATGAAACTTTTTGATCTGTTCAGTAAATATAGACACAGTATTTATTACTTTTTCTTAGGTTTTAATTAATTTTTGCTGGATAAGAATGAATAGTTTCATGATAATTTAACTCTGTCTTTTATCTGTCGGAAAAGTTGTATTACGTTTTTATAGTCGAGTGCAAGTCAGATATTGATTTGGTAGTAATTTTTAGAACACTGGCAAATTGTGCCAATGGACAAACCTTTTTTAATAGGACATTTCTCTGAAGGGCCAGTTTTCTATAAATCAAGATAAATGTATCAAAATAATTCGCAGAAAGTTTTCTGAATTTGCTGTAAAATTAGAAATTTCGTTTAGAAAGATTGGATTGTGAGGTTGATTTTTTATACAAAGTATGAGAAAAATACCAGAGCCAGGAATCAGGCTGAGGACCCGGGTTTGATTCCCGGCTCTGGTATTTTTCATGTAGTTGATATTTAAAAAAAAAAAAAAAAAAAATCAGCCTTCCACTACAATATTTCTAAATGAAATTTCATGGTTGATGTATTATTGAATATCTATATATTAATTTGAAACGTCTTTTGTCTGTATCCACTAAATCGAGAGAACAGCTTGGTGTACAAATTTGGTTGAAATGTCTAAAAAAAGATCTTGGTCTGTAGATGTGTCATTAAATGAGAAAAATAAAAAAAAGTCGGAACGATTCCCCACCCTGGGGGGCAGGAGTTTTTGCGAGCTTAACTCAGCTCCAAAATACTTCACAGTGAAGAAGTTGTACATGGGGGGACAAGACTCGAATACTATAAAATCAATTTCTGTGATTTTGGAATTTTCGATTTTAAAGAGGAAAAGTAGATTTGGGGGGGGGGGATTAGTTTGAGAGGGAAATCCGTTCTAGACACACATGTAGCAACACATTTTAAAGTACTTGAAATTCCATATAGATTGGGGATGTTTGTATACAATATAGTGTGCCCCCTGGTGGTGAAAAATGGAACTGGGTGATTCTGTAGTAGACCCTATCATGTTACACCTTATTTTAAAGGTCTTAGTATTTCCTGACCATTGGTGATGTTCGTACAGAACACACTGTGCCCTCCGGCGGTGGAAAGTGCAACTAAAGGATTTTACACTTGACACCACCATGTGACACCTTATTTGAAAGGTCTTGGAAATTGAAGGAGATTGGTAATAAAGGTCTTGAAATTTCATGTTGATTGGGGATGTTTATATATAATATAGTGTGCCCCCTGGTGGTGAACAATGGAACTAAGTGATTTCATTGTAGAGTCTAACGGATTTTGCAGTTGACACAACCATGTGACACCTTATTTGAAAGGTCTTGGAAATTCAAGGCGATTGGTGATGTTTGTACACAGCATACTGTGCCCCCTAGTGGAGGAAAGTGGATTTTGCAGCGTGTGTGTAGCATGCCTGCTATATAGTGCCACAGCCACAGGCAGTGGAAACAGGAGTCAGAGGCTCGTTTGGTTCAAAGTTAATTTTTGAGAATTTTTCTTGTTAATAGCAGCTCGCGTATACGCTGCTGAAGACACCGGGGTTACGAGCCCTAGTTCCGTTCGGTTTGAGGTATTTTTTTTGTTACAGATGATTATTTTTTTGTGATGCTTTTATTTAAAAATAGAAATTCAAACAAAATAGAGTTAAAGATATAAAATCATACAAATTTAAGGTTATTATCATGGGCCCGGGCAATGCCGGGCGGGTCAGCTAACATGTAGTCTTAGTATTAATCAAAATAGAAAATAAAGATAGCTGTTTTTTTTTTTTTTTTGAGTCAATTTGACGTCACACTGACAGTACTTTGTAGAAAGTGATGTCATATATAGTATTTATATTTGTAAGCATTTTTCCAAAAAAATTTTTTAAGTGAAATGTCATAAATTTTATTAGGTATGTTTTAACTTGAAATACATTAAATAATGAGTTTATTAATAACAGTAATGTAACTATTTAATTTATACAAATAACAGTTTTATTAATTTTACTAAATTAATACACTATCACTATTAATATATCATTGCACCAGTACAACGATTCAGCACCTGGTCGCAAAGCACATGCAAATGAGGAGCTGTGCAGACCAACTCCCTAAAACGGTGCAGCAATTTAACACCAAGTTGTAAAACATATATGGTGAAAAGTGGTGTAACTTCCCTAATAGTGTATTGATTTAACACGGTGTCTCAAAATGTGGTAAGAGAAGCGAGAATGAAAACGCTGAGAGTTTGCTTATATCGTGAGTGGAATCAGAGCCCAAATCTAGAACCAATTCTTTCATCAAAATATTTTTTTTAAAATTAAGTTTCAAAGTTGAAAACATAGTTGCCAGTTAAAATATACTGGTTGGCTGTGGTAAGCAGGTGACTGTACTTCACGAACCAAGTTAATACTGAAGTATAAATTGCCAGCATGCGATTAATATGAAAGTACCAAATGGCAATTATAACACTTAAATTGAAAGATTATGTGTCATTCATGAAGCCACTTTGATTCTAAAATATACCAATATTATGGTGTAAAAGATACGATTGTGATGCAGAAAAAGATACTTTTAAAATTGGATGCATTTTTAAACAAAAACAGCTAGTTCCATTACACTGATCGGCATGAAAATTGCCTCTGATACCATTTCAGCATATTCTTATGTAAAATGACCTCCTGAATATGATGCCCATTTTGCCCTATCACCCACCGTTTTTTAGGAATGGCTCCCTATTTTTTATAATTTTTTCATTGATTTTATGGCTATAAATTTGATTTCTAGCAGGGGAGAGGATTATTATAACTCTTAACTAACTTCTGAGGGGCTACAAAGTAGGAAAATTCTAAAACATTGACATTTGCGACAAGGGAAAAATTTTGGGGAGGAAACTGAAATTATGCTTTACATATCTTATATTTTTCTTATCTGTTATTAATGTTATTTTTTAAACTTTATATTTTTTTGCTTTTAGGTGTTAAATTAATTATTTTTAATTCTTCAAATCAAATTCATGGTCATAAAATTATCGAACAGGGAAAGAAATTCAGAGAGGGGGTGGCGTATCTAGAAAACGGTGGGTGACTAGGCAAAAAGGGAGTCATATTCGGATTCAGGAAGTCATTTCACATAAGAATGAGCAAGAATGGTATCAGATCTCGATTTTTTTTTTTTTTTTTTTTTTTTGCAGAGCAGTGTCCCCCCCCCTCAAAAAAAAAAAAAAAAAAAAAAAAAAAATTATACACAAAGTTCAAAATTTTAAAAGTGAAAAACAACTGTTGTGAATCAATTCACCAATAAGTAAATCAAAATTATACCTGACTTCTATACAAAGCAAATCCCAAATTTATTTGACGTTTTTTTTTTTTTTTTTTTTTTTTTTTGCTTTAAAAGTGTATTATAACAACAAGTTGTCTTTTAAAATTCCAATGCAACAAGTAAAATAAATCTAAATTAACAGCAAGAAAATTCATCTCTTCCCCTCCCCCCTCTCCTTAAATCATGAAAAAAAAAACACTGTATAAAATCTTAAATTAAGCAATTTATTAATTAATTAAAACAGTGACGTAGATGGATTACAAACCTTTTAATTTCAATGTAACTTAATGCACAATGAATTATTTTATCTATAAAAGACTAACCCAGAAATATTAACAAAAATAGCTCAAATTTTAATCACATAAGATATTATTAGATCCCCTACTAATCAAAGCATTCATTTAACTCTGCATTACATGAAGATTTAATTAGAAAAAAAAATATGTAACATTTTCTTACTCAATGTAGCACCTTTCATAATAAAGCGTTTTAAAATTTAAGTGGGATAGCAGTATCAGAGCCCAAAATTTCAACTTAGATTACACTCGCCAAAAAAAAAAAGCTTGTCGCTACAAGATATGATTAACTTACTCTATTTTTTACGTATAAGGTGACCAGAATTTTTTATTGGTAAAAGAGGAGAAAATATGCAGTGTCTTTTATTTTATAAGAAAATAGTAGAAGATATTCAATTTTTAAAAAGAGGTCATTTTAGAGGACACGAAATTGAATGAAAATGATTATAAAAACCAATTCCAAAGCTACTCTGCACAAGTGGTGGAAACATTTTTATCTCAAATGATGAATTTGAATCAGTACACCTTAATTTAAATTAATAATATATGGATATGTTTACATTACTATCTTTAGAAAACAAAACTTTTGTCAATATCAGTGTTGCAAGCATATTTTCAGCATATACAACCTTAGGTAACGATGATGTAGGTGTATAAAATGATTATTTTTCATTCCTTTATTATAAACTAACACATAAAAGAACTGACACACTATTCGGACAACACGCAGATTTTGTACTTTTTAGACTTTTTAGACTCTTAAACCTCAAAATGGAAAAAAAAAAAAAAAAAAAAAAAAAAAAAAAAATGAGGTCTAAAACGAAAAAAAAAAAAAAAAAAAAATCATGACATTAGAATGCAAAATCGTTCTATGAAACAAATGACTGAAAATGAGGCAATATTAATTTTCTGATTTTATTTATTTTTTGTTACAAAAAAAAAAAAAGAAAGGATATTAAAAATAATAATAAAAATAGTTGGGATTAGGGGAATTCTGCTCGGTTCCATTTCACATATTAGTTCTCATAAATTTCTGTTACAGAGAAGAATATTATATTCATAACAGAAATGAACTTGACCGATTGCTGACTGTCATAGATTGAAATGCTCCAACTTGTAGACTACCCACGTACAATTCGATACATTTTCATTATCTTAATTTGGTGATTGATTATATTAAAGTCAGTTTCGTATTTTACTTTCATGCAATTATATGCTACTATTTCCAATGCAACGATACGATCTCCATAATGGAAGTTTCACAATACGATATCATTCGACTGCTTTTATCTTAAAATAAGAGTCTAATATTAAACAAAAACAGTCTAATATTAAAGACTAATGAATAACTTTTTAAAAATTATAAGTTTTGAAGTTCTGATAGCTGCAATTTTTAAATTATAGCGTACTTGTTTCCCATACATAATACATTAAATTTGTAGACAATTGTTGATTCATTCTTGAGAATCATTCACATACGATCATAGAGCATTGTTGCAAAATGAGTGCAAAACGAAAGAAATATATATATATATTAATTTAATTTGTAATATATTATTTTAACTTTTTGACATTAAAAAGAATATTTAATTATGTTACAAAGCTGAAAATGTGACATAAAATAGAAATAGTGAAAATTCCCCCCTCCCTTTGCTTGCCTCTCTTCAACTATATATCATTTACTATAATTTTAATATTGATTAAGTTATATTTATACAAAGTTCAAGAGAAATAGTTCACATGGTGATATAAAAACAAGCATTTCGCCCCTTTGCCTCCCCCCCTTCAAGATATGGGTAACACTTTTATAATTTTATTTCAATCTATAATAAAGTGGTTTAAAAAATTCCTTTTTGCATCTGCACAAACATAAGTGATAGTTATAATACGGAATATCGTTAAAATCGGTAACAAGATGATATTAAAAAAAAGGGAAAAAAATCGCTGAGCTCCCGAAGTATGTATGATACTGTATTTTTGTCATAAACAGCAAGTGACTATTGGACAAAATTTCATTAAAATCAGTAAGAAGGATATATATATAAAAAAATTTTTCTCTTTCAATATGCTCCTGGGCCCTCCCTCTTTCCCCCAAGTATATACTAAGTGAAAGTGGTACCAATTTAATTGGTTGAAATTTCTAAAAATATTTTATGAAAATCTTTCTTTAAATTCATTATTTGATAGTTATTGTTTTTGCGATTTTCAAATTGCAAATTGCAAATGTACCCCTTCCTCCGGTGCCCTTCTTTCCAGGTGCCCTTTTTTTCTGTTGCCCTTTTTATCAGAGCATTTTATTCCAAATGCCCCTTTTTTCGGGATCCATTTTGCCGAGTTATTCCCTTTCTGTCTTTTTCTTCTTCTACTTTCGTTTTTATATTTCAGATAGAAATATTTAAGATTAGTTTGAGTTTGAATTGCTTTTTCACGCTCAAGTTCGTGAAAAAAATGGGTTTCGCTCATCTCAAGTTCATAAATTAAAAAACGAGCGAAGTTCAACTCAAAACTCAAAACTTTTGAGCTAAGCTCATGAACGCGTTCGTGCACAACACTGGAAAATATCTCTAAAAATTGACGTTTATGTGGAATTTCGCCCTATACTGCCATGTTAAGAAATTCGTAAATTTTCCAATAACTTGCGAAATTTTCAAAGTAGCATATTTAAAGTAAATGATGTTCATTCCGGCATAAAAACGGATATTTTAAAACTGGTCCGACATTTTTACAGTAAAATGTTTCCATTTAATGCACGTTTAAGTGAATTTTTGTCCTATTCTCCCATGTTAAGAAAATCGTAAATTTCTAACAACTTACGAAGTTTTTTAATTCGAATGTTGCAAATCAATAGGGGCAAATCAATAGGGTTCTTGCCAGTATCGTAAGTAATATTTTAAAACTGATCTGACCTCTCTGCGATCATTTGTTCATGAGATATCGTGTTAACAGACTAACAAACTAACGGACCAACGGACTGACACACTAACAGACACCCTACAGACAGACACCATACAAATTTTGTCATTTTCGGATTCCTCACACCTGAAAACGTGTAAAAAAGTAAAAAAACCGAGGTCCAAATTTTTCACGATTACCTAAGTTCCCCATACCTATAGTATGATGGGGAACTAAAAATTTTTCACGATTACCTAAGTTCCCCATACCTATAGTATGATGGGGAACTAATAATCACATATAATTAAACGTGAACTTTAAAAAATTATAAAAAGTTGTGCTCTATGATTCATGAGAAATTTTAAAACATGGTATAAGTTTTTTTATCTTATAATTATTTTATGTTCATTTTTTGTGTTGACTTCACAGTCCGGTTTTACGTGCCGCACTCTGTACAGCAACAATTTTATAAGACTGAATTCAATAGTTTTTGTGGGTTAAATAAATAAACAGCTCTTGCCTTCTCTTCGATTTAAGCGGGTTTTAAATTTGTACCATAACTGTAAAATAATTATAATCTCAATAAAAACAACATTTGACATTTTATCGCTTACACCAGGCTGTGAAATACTATTCAAAATTTTGATACAGGTAAAACAATCCGTATCTTCGGTGCTTTTATCATACGGACAAAGTGCGTTTTTCATCAGCGAAAGTATAAGACTGTTTATTGTTAGAGATAAATTATCTTGCGCATTTATCAATTATTTGGAGTCTGGGTTGAATATTTAAAAAATTTTAGAGAGTTGATGTGAATTTAGGTTTTTTATAACGGTGAATTATATTTATAATTTATTCCACGGTATGATAATTCACAATAGAGTGAATGACCAAATATTTTCTAGGATTAATCATATTAATAGTGTTTTGTGCTTATAGAATTGCATGCTTCTGCCTCATTTCTGAGTTAAAATATTTGAAAAATTCTAGGCTTAACAGGGAGTTTAACGACAAGGAAAATGGTAAGTACATTGCTTGGTAAAATTTTTGTTAAGGACTTGCTTCACTATTTTTTTTTTTTTTTTTTATGTTAAAAGAAAATGCCATTGTTACCTCACACCACACTTCTCTTTCAGGTATACCGCTATTCTTTAGAAAAAAAATTGATTCATTCTGTAGGATTCTTAAAAAAAAAAAAAAAAAAAAAAAAAAAAAAAAAAAAACTTTCCGTGCTGAACAAGGCAGTTTTTTATGTGCATTTATAGTCATTCCAAGACAGAAAAGTATACAAATTTAGAGTGACTCCGTTCGGCGTTAAGTAATTAACAGTTGTTTTTTAAATAAATTAAGAGAAGTCATTTAATAAACGGATATATAATAATAATAAAATTAATAATAATAATAACAGGAGACTTGGCGTTGAAATATTAAAACCCGAATAAACTACTACGTCAGAAACGCCAAAGAAAAATATTGGAAATGCATACAGCTTGTTTCGGTAGCCTATAGCGTACCGTCTTCAGTGCAAAAAGGATGAAACGACAAAGGACAAAACGACTCAATCGTCTCTTTTTTGCACTGAAGATGGTACGCTATAGGCTACCGAAACAGCTGTATGCATTTCCAATATTTTTCTTTGGCGTTTCTCACGTAGTAGTTTATTCGGGTTTTAATAATAATAATAATGTGTTCGACCATTTTTCTCTGTATAGTAATAATGTTTAATTTTACCTTTTGCATTACAAAAAATTTGAGCCCATACGACAAAATGATAAAGAATTTTTTCATTGCGTTTCTGTAAAAAAGAAAAACTATAAGAAACTTCACCAAGACCCATTACTGTCTACGACATGCATATAAATTTTCACCTCAATCGGATAAGGCATTTAGACACTATCGCACATCAAATAATTTGAGGCCTTTAAACATAATGATAAAAAAAGTTTCGCTCTTTCCCTTTAAATAAAACTTTAAGAGCGAAATTCCCGAAAATCAATAGAGTTCGTTCTACAGTGACCTATAACGTACCAACTTGCAGCTCAGTCGATCAAAGTGTTTAGAAGTTATCGTGTTCACTTACGTACATACATAGATCACCGTAAAAATAACTAAAAGGAATTCAAGGAACCGCAAAATGTAAAAAAAAAACGCCAAAATTTCAAAGTCTATTTTTTTTTCTGATTACAATACTTTTCTTATATATGTATGTTCGAAAAGTAAAAAATACGATACTTACTATTAAACGGTTAATTAAGTACTGTTAAAGTAAACTAAATGCATTTTAGTGGTTTCTTGAGATGCAATATGCTTTGAATTGGCTAAATCGTCTAAAATCGACTCAACAAAGCCATGATGGACGGTTTTCTAATTGAATGATTTGCTTTAAAAAAAATTCACATTTTAGAAAACTTTAAAAAAACTTTTTAACTTTAAAAAAATCCACACTTTTTCTTGTTAAAAGTAAACAAGTAATATAAAAGAAAATTTTTTAAAGTCAATTCCTACTTACAAACACTATCGAAAAAGTTTTTTTTTATAAATAATTTTGAATTAGGAAATAAGAAGCGTGCGTGCAAAATGAAATAAAAACAATTATAAGATTAAAAAAAATATATATATACCATGTTTTAAATTTTCTGGTGAATCATAGAGTGCATAATCAATGTGCATAAAAATTTTAAAGTGATAATGACGTGAATTTTTGTGAGATGCATAATTTAACTTTTTATAATTTTTTTACATTCACGTTTAATTAAATGTATTTATTTTTATGTCGAAATGAAATGAACTCGTATTTTTTGTTTTCGCAACCATTAAATTATAGCTAATATTTTAATGGCTATTTTAACGCTATTAGGATGTTATTATTTTCATATTTTAATTATTTATAAGAAAAGTAATCAAAAATTCGAAAATTAGACTTCGATGTTTTGTGTTGTCACCGGGTTCTGAGCAATCCTGAAAGTTTGAAATTTCTAGCTAGTCCGGTAGTTAGTTAAAAATCGATTGCAAGATTTGTACAAGATAAATATAGGGAGAGTGTGAACTAATAGTAGGAGTTGAAGAAAAAACAAATCCGTACTGAACAAGGCAATTTTTTATGTGCATTTATAGTCATTCCAAGACAGAAAAATATAAAAATTTGGAGTGACTCTGTTCGGTGTTAAGTAACTAACATTTGTTGTTTAAATAAATCAAGAAAAGTCATTTAATAAAATAACACACACACATATATATATATATATATATATATATATATATATATATATATATATGGGTGAACGCAAGTTGATTGGCTAAGGGAGATTTTCTTCTGTTTGTCTGTGTTGTTGCCACTAGCTTTTCATACCTTAATTAATTAAAAAAAATGTAATTGTCCGATGGATAAGTTAATTAAACCGACGGATTCCGAATAAATGTCCCTTCGATTTGGTACCTTATTTGTAACGAAATTTTGATTAGATTTTTTAAAATTAATTAAAATGTGAAAATAATAACCTGGAATAAGCTTTAAATGTAAAGCATAAAATGAAATACGCTTTCACGCGAAAAAATATATATATATAAAATATTTTACTCATGCACATGAAAAAATGAAAGTTGAAAATGGAGTAAAAAAACAATTTAGATAAAGTTGCACAAGAGTTCCAAAAATTAATGGAAATATAAATGAACGTTAAACAAATAAAATAGTCGTCCGCTCAATCACGTGTCATTGAAAAACAAAGAATCGAATTCAGTAAATATGGAGAAAGGAAAACGAAAACGAAAAGAAATAAACAACAACAATAATAATAATAATAACATAAATTGTGTATTTTTGCCTAAAGTGACGATAAAAATTCAAAAGTCGCCAAGGGGAGCTACTTTAAGGCTGTACATGATCAGTCTTACATATTTCATTATTTATTTTCCATATACCAACTATTATTAACTAACTCAACTACTATTATAACAACAAAAATTAATTGTCTCACGCGATAGACGTAGCCGATCATAGCACATTGTAATATTATATTTGGTGTGAAATTGTTGTCGTTTTATGGTTGATCGAATAAATAAAATAAATATTGAAAATAACGTGAAAGAAAATGTTATGTACACCATGTTCATATGTAACTGGGTATCAAACATAAAATGGCTACTTCAATTTTTTCGATAATGTCCATTTCGAAACTGTCATCTGATAAGTACCCAAATAGAAGCCCACTGGTAAGATATTGCCAAAGGCAATAGGGACAGACACCCGAGAGTCTGCGAATGAGTGGGTCCTGCCGAAGGCAGTGGGAAACCAAAGCGGGCTTTACAGCAATTTCACGATTTCTTTAAATTTTATTTTTGTTTGTAAAGCGATATAGGAAAGAGTTTTCATTAAATATAGTGACCAGCGAAGCGAGAGAGGCCTTCATTGTTTCACTACCTTCATTGATTTTATGAATTAAAAAATGGTTTCGTTAACAAATTTTGATCTATTGGTACGCAGGCAGCCTCAGGCCGAGTTTATTTGTACATTTCGAGTTTGTTTTTGAAATTTTTTCCGCATTCGGAATTCGGGTCGTTCCCGAACCGGGGCTTTGCAAGTATATAATAAACGAAGAAAAAATATTATTTAGTATCTTCCTTAATAAATCGGACAGTACAATTTAATTATTTTAATAAAATATCTTATCTATTTTTCTAATCTAAACATCTTAACACCTAATACTGCTTAAAAAAAAAAAAAAAAAAAAAAAATCTGTAATGACTCCACTCGACCTTCTGATTGTTAAGCGATTAACGGTTGCTCCAATATATTAAAATAAGAAAAGTCGTGAAATAAACAAAAGAAAATTTATAATAGTGTGTTTGAGTATTTTCCCCCATATAGTTTAATTTAATGTTATTGCATTTCAAAATATTTCAACCTGTAGGCTACATGAGGAAAAAAAAAAACTTTTCGCTCTGTACCTGTTAATATATATATATATATATATATATTAGGGGTGGGAATCGATTAAGAATTTTAACTGGGTTAATCGTAGTTCATTAATCGATTAATCGGATTTTTAATCGGTTTTCATTTTTTTTAATATAATTTTATTTCAATGATGAATAAAATTCTCATATTGTGTGTGTATATATATATATTATTCATAAGTTTGACTTATTTTTTATTTATTTTATTTTATTTTATTTTATTTATTTATTTTATTTATTATTTATTTATTTTTTTTATTTATTTATTTATTTATTTATTTATTTATTTTTTTGCAAAACTTTTTGTGTAATCAATTATATCTGTTTCATAGCTGAAATTTAAATCAATTTTCAGAGTAATAATTGGTGACATTAAGTGTTAATATTTTATATAAATATTTTCACTTATTTTTATTTTTTTAAATAAATTAGCTTTTCAATTCATTTTGAAAGAAACATTAATAAATCGGGCAGTACAATTTAATTATTTTAATATAAACCTTAAAATTAAATGAATTTACCCATATTTTAGTTTTATATTTGCAGGCCTTGTCCATGTCGCTTGTCACTATTTTTAAATGAATTCTCAAAACTCCATATCATTATCATAAAAATCTCAAATTCTTTTATTTTAGTTCTTCTTTGTCACTTCAGACTAGAACACCGAATGTTATTTTCTGTTTCTGCTTCAATAGTTAGTATCAGCAATTCTGAACAGACAATAAACGATTGAAGATATTGTGGAACTCTGTTGACATTTTCCCCATCAGAGGGATGGTGAAAATGTCAATCCCCTCTTTTTTTTTTTTTTAATCTCTAGCATTTCCATTTTTTGAAAGCTTCTTTTTTCTGAGAATACTATTACCCTAGTCAACACTTTCTGTTTAAGGCGTTGCTCCAGCATGCACATTAAGCGGTATTTTGTTTAATAACTGCCCTCCCCCTTTTCTCTATTAAGAAAAGTGCAACTTCTTTTGAGAGGTTTTCTTTTTCTTTCTTTCTTTCTTTTTTTTTTTCCTTCATTATTTGATTGTTGTTTCTTAGAATGACTGTTAGCAAAATATGTGAAAACATATTTTGTAGGCAGAACAACATTTTTACTTTAATTCGCAATTTGAAAAAATTAATCGTATTTTGAAATATTTTAATAGAATTAATCGATCCGATTAACTCGATTAAAAAATTTGATCGGGGCTAAGCATTGATCGATTAACCAAGCCGATTAATCGATTAATCGGCACAGCCCTAATATATATATATATATATATATATAA
>OZ005660.1:250006262-250091262 GCA_963930645.1 Salticus scenicus
CACGTGTGAAGGCACCTTTATTGCTTAGGTCATGCTGCCTTTGTAAAGCATGCCCTAATATAGGGATTTTTTGCTATTTGAGGGAACATTCAACGTCCCTCTAATTTTCACTCGTATAAACTACAAACAGGCGATTAAACTTAGAACAGTAACAAGGGAACTTTTTGCCTCTGATTGGTTCTTTAGATAAGCTGGTAGTACGTCACTTTACGCATGCGCCTAGACACTTTTAAGCAAATTGTACAAGCGTCTTCCGCATCAAGACTCCGAAAACGTCGCGCCCTTCTTTCAGCCAATCAGCATTCTTCATACAAAAGACGCTGATATGAAAATAACAACAAACCTCCGTGCAACAAACAAATGGAAATTAAATATTGCAAGTGAGGATAGAAAGAAACGGAGATATGTCAGTCATTATGATAAAAATATGTTCCTTACCTAGTTCTGAAAATTTTTTCAATTTTCCTATGAACTCTTAAAACGCGTATTATGAAAAACTGCCATGAATTTAGTTTGTGAAAAGAGATTTTCAGGATTAAGAGAATCATGTGTGCTGGAGTGAAGGTTACAAACATTCCAAGAGGTCAGGGGTCGTGTGACCAGACAGAACGAAGCCATGGGAAGCCGTCTGAGCGACAGATGCTTTGTGTGAAAAAATTTTATATTTCTATGGAAGCGGTGACATCAATAGTTTCCGATTTCACGCATGGCCTTTTGTTGCTACCGACCTTTCTCCGAGTTTCTGGTAGACCAAGATTGGACGAAAATGATGTCACGGGTAGAGTGATATCACGATCAGCGAATCAGTGCTTCGTGTGGGGTATTCCCCTCCCCCTCCGAAGGTGTGCTCGGAAGGAAGAGACTCAAAAAAAAGATAGAGAGACTTGGTGCTAAAACTGGGTAGCATGTTTTTGAAGGATGCTCGGAGGCGAGCATTTTGTAATAATTTTTAATTTTATTTGAATTTCAATTTTTTTGTTAAGTTTTGAATAAAAATAGCAAAAATCATCCCTGGACTCATGCTTGCGTATTCCGTTCTTCGAGGTGTACTCAAAAATCACCACAGCTTTAATTAAAAATATAAATTGGTGGCATATCGGTGGCATGTTGTTTTTAGAAGAAAAAAAACATCGAACTCTGTCTTCTATGTGTTTGTGGTGAAAAAGTATAAAAGAACGTTTGCTGTGAGCCCGGTGACAACTGGAATCCCTGAGATTTACTGGAGATTATTGATGCCTGTGACAATAGCGTGGAAAGGATTAAAAGGACTTCGCTTCTTCCCTGTGCTGCTGAATTCCCTGGAGATGTCAATCAAGGAGGTTTTTCAGGTATGTTTTCTTTCATTTTCAGATATGCAAAGTGTCAGAGATTGAGTTGTGGGATGATAGTTTTTGTTTATTTATTTATTTTTTTTTGTAACAATGCATGTAGTTACGAAGCTTTAAGAGTAAGAATTTAGTTTTTATGTGTAAAATTTTAAGCACGGATATCTCGAAGTCAAGTTAATAGTTAAGGCGGTTGAAAAGAGTAATTTCATGACTTAACGGGGCGTTTACTTGAGAGATAAATTTATCGTTAAAGTTCTGTTTATTGTAACGGGGAGCTTGGTAACTTTAAATTGTTGTTTAAAAGTTTCGATAGGATTATAATTCTAAATTCCTTTTAAAAGTAACGAAAGGATTGTGGATACTGTAACTGTTTATATAGGAGTATACTGGAAATTAGTTGATTTGCCTACTGGTAAAAATTCTAGGATTTTTTTTTTCTCTAGTTGTTTATTTTAACTAAATATAGGTACTGTTTATTGTATCTGGGTAAATATTGTAGTTAATGTTTAGAGAAAAGGTGTTTAAAGAATTTCGTAGGTGATAATCAAAGTGTTACTTTTGTCTATATTTTCATGGTATTTGATTTGTTTATTGTTTTTATTACATGTGCATTTTTTTTCAGTAATTAGTGAAATTGTATTTTGTAATTATGGCATTTCTCATTAAGTATACTAAAAATATATTGTTAGAGTTAGCGGATGAATTTGGTGTTTCGGGGCTAACAGATAAAAGCAAAAAACTAGAAATCAAGGAAGCTATTGAAAAGGCGGCTAATTATGATGAAGGGGTTGCGAAGGCGCTAATAGAAGGGATTTTGGAACAGAAAGAAAGGGAATTGAAATTGCAAAAAGAAAAAGAAGAGCGCGAATGGGCGTTGCAAAAAGAAGAGGCCGAACGAAATTTTGAACTAGAGAAACTCAGAATCCTGAGCGCTGCAGAAACTAGTAGCGTAGAGTCCGGGAGTTTAGTTCAAGAGACGGTTTTGAAGAAAATTAATTTAAAGGACATAGCTCCGAAATCTGACCCAAAACAAATGGATATTTCTCTTTTTTTCACGATATTTGAAAGATTAGCACGTAAAGAAAATGTTAGCGAACAGGACTGGATGTCGCAACTTATCCCTTTATTGCCGTGCGACGTCGTACAAATAATTATGAAATTAGACGAGTCAGAGGCTGATAACTTTCAACATGTAAAAAAAGTGTTGATGAATAGATTCAGATTGAGTGCGCGTGCGCTAAGAACGAAATTTGAATCGCTCAACAAAAAAAGTGAAGAATTATGGGTTGATTTAGTTCACGATTTGAGAGGGTACCTAGATAACTGGCTTGAGATTTTAGAAATTAAAGATTTAGAGTCATTAAAGGAATTGATGCTCACGGAGCAGTTAAAGAAAAGGGTACCATGCGAAATCAAACAACATTTTGTAGATGTGTGGGAAGAAATCAACAAAGCTTCGGATTTGGCGGAGAAGTGCGACAAGTATGACGCGGTTAGAAAGGAGAATGGGAAAAGAGAATATAAGCCGTTTCAGCGTTTTACGAAGGGTAGAAATTCATTTGGGAAAGACGGTCAGAAATTCGGGTCAGGTAAGCATGACGGTGGGAGTAATCCGAAAGCTGAGTCAGCTAAGGGCGACAAAAAAGACTCAGGAAAATTAAAAGGGGATAAAATCGAATCTAAAGATCGTGATTTTGATAGAAATAGTAAAATTGTGTGCTATTTGTGCTCGGAAAGGGGCCATATTCGACCTAACTGCCCACAAAACCCTAATCGCAGAACAAATCCGATCAATAACTTAAGTGCGGGCGAAATTTTAGGTGTTGGTTTTGAGCCTTATATAGGTAAATTAGAAATAAATGGACAAGAGCGCGAATTCTTGAGAGATAGTGGCTCAAACTTTGACGTGTGCGAAAGGAATATGATTTCTGTTGAGGATTTACTGCCGGAACAGGTATGGATTAAGCAACCGTTTGACGAAACGTGTAGGTGTTTACCTTTGGCGAAAATCGTTTTAAAAGGGGAATTCGGAGAGGTCATTACAAAAGCGGCTGTAAAACCGGCTAATTTGAGTCAGGGAATATATCTTCTAGGCAATAAAACCGCAGAGTTAATTGAGTCCAATAAAAAAAATGTTTATCCAATTAATGCGATAACGCGAAGTCAGAAACGTGAGCAAGAAAGGATTAAGAGTGCTCAGTCCGAAATAAATAATGAAAAGCCAACTCAGAAAAAAATTCAGAATTTTGAGGAGGAACCCGGTTTGATAAGCGAGTCGTTAGAGGAGACTAGTGCAGAAAATAAAGTTTTTCTTCCTGTGTTAAAAGAAACAGACAGGTGTCCATTAATCGCGGTTTCAGCTGAAGAGTTTCAAAAAGAGCAAACTGCGTGTGACACGTTGAAAAATTGTTGGGAAAAAGCTAGGAATGAAGCGGGAAAGGAATTTAAAATAAAAAATTAGCGATTAATTCGAATATCGGATTCTAAGCGTAACCAAAACAGGATGCAGTTGTGCGTGCCAAAGAAATTTAGGGCAGCGATTCTAAACCTGTGTCATGATTCTGTGTCAGGACATTTACGCTCGTGTAAAACTAAGCAGAGGGTGTTGACTAATTTCTTTTGGCCAAATTGCTATCAGGAAATCGAAGAGTATGTCAAAACTTGTGAAATTTGTCAGAAAGTAGGACAAAAAGGGGATAAGAAGAAAGCTCCGTTGAGATTAGTACCGATTATTTCTGAACCGTTCAGACGTCTGTCGATTGACGCTATAGGTCCGCTGGTAACGAGTAACAAAAATAATCGTTTTGCGATAACGGCTGTTTGCGTCGCTTCAAAATTCCCGGATGCTATTCCTGTGGAAAACCTAACTTCGAGGTCAGTGATCAATGCATTGATGCAAATTTTCGCGAAGACCGGATTTCCTAGAGAGTTAGTCTGCGATCAAGGTGCTTATTTCACGAGTGACTTATCGACAGCGTTTTTTGAGAAGTATGATATCAAAATCAATCATTCTTCTGTCTGTCATCCGCAATCTAATCAGGTGGAAAGAATGCATTCCACTCTTAAGAGGATTCTCAAAGCATTATGTCTCGAAACGAGAAGCGATTGGGAAGAAAATCTGCCTATGGCTCTTTTCGCGTTGAGGACGGTCCCGCATGAGAGCACGGGATTTTCTCCTTCAGAGCTTATTTTTGGGAAGAATTTGAGGATGCCTCATACCATTGTTTACGAAAATTGGATGCAGGAAGAGGAAATGAATCAAAATGTAGTAGAGTATATTTTGGATTTAAATGAGCGCTTAAAAAGATGTCAAGATTTGGCAGGGGAGCGCATGACAGAATGTCAACAAAAAAGAAAATTGTGGTACGACCAAAATGCAGTGTCCCGAAAATTTAAGGTGGGAGACTCGGTGTTGGTTTTGGCTACTGCAAAACCACATAAAATGGCAGTACAGTGGCTAGGTCCAGGTGTAGTTACGGGGGTAATATCCGATACGAACTATACGGTAGATCTTCCGGGAAGGAGATGTAAGGACACGATTTTCCACGTGAATTTAATGAAACCTTATCATAAACGCCCAGAGCATGTCAACTTAATTTTGGAAGAGGGTGGCGAGGAAATTGAGGAGGATGCATCTATCCCGTATCCGATTTCGGACCCTAATCATTTCGACTTGACAGACTTAATTAAGGGGAGTAATTTGGGTAATAAGGTTTCGGAAGGGAATTTGGCAACTTTACAAAATGTCCTAGTAAAGCATAAAACGGTGTTTTCTAACGACCCTGGTACGACCCATAAGGTAGAGATGGATATCATTTTGACAGATGATAAGCCGATTCGTGCAAAACCTTATCGCATGTCTCCGCGGCAGTTAGAAATTATGCGGAAGGAGATTTCCAGGCTGTTAGAGTTAGGGGTGATTGAGGTGGGTCAGTCAGATTACGCATCGCCTATGATTCTTGTAGAGAGTCCAGGGAAAGACCCTAGGCCGTGTGTCGATTATAGGGCCCTCAATGCCAAAACCCAAGTGCAATTTTTCCCGTTACCGAATATTGAGGAGGTAGTTGAGGAAGTGAGCACTGCAAAATATATCTCAGTAATGGATCTGACGAAGGGGTATTTCCAAATCCCGTTAACGAAACGTGCGCAAAGGTATGCGGCGTTTGTAACCCCTTTCGGTGAGTTTATTCCAAAAAAAATGATGTTTGGCTTAGTGAATGCTCCATTTTATTTTTGTGAATTAATTAGTGAGGTGCTAGGGGATTTAGTGAGTTTTGTGAGACCATATGTGGATGATCTGGCTGTGTTTTCATCCAGTTGGGAGCTCCATATCCGGCATCTGGACATTGTGTTACAACGTTTGGAGGAGGCAAATCTAAAAGTGAAACCGGCAAAGTGTTTATTCGCCCAGGACCATGTAAAATTTTTAGGGCACGAAGTGGGGTCAGGGAAGAGGTCGCCGAGTGACGCGAAAATCCAAACTATCCAAGGATTTCCCATTCCAAAGACAAAGACGCATGTAAGGTCATTTTTAGGTCTGACCGGATTTTACCATAAATATATAAAGGATTATGCGACAAAAGCTGCGCCTTTGACGGATTTGTTAAAAGGGAAAAATAAGAGGGAAAAAATTGAGTGGAGTCAGGAATGTGATCAGGCATTTAAGGTACTAAAATTAGATCTAACTAAGGGACCGGTACTCTATGCTGCGGACTTTTCAAAAGACTTCATTGTTCAGACTGATGCAAGTCTTGTAGGGGCGGGTGTGGTCCTAGCTCAAAATTTCGGGAATAACGAGGAACACCCAATTGTTTATTTGAGCAAAAAATTCTCCAAGGCGGAGCGTAATTATAGTACCATTGAACGCGAATTAGCGGCAGTCATTTTTGGGGTGAAAAAACTAAATCATTATTTAGATGGACAAAAATTCGTCCTTCAAACCGATCATAACCCTTTAGTTTATCTTAAAAAAATGATGGGCACAAATTCACGTTTGACGAGATGGGCCTTATGTTTACAACAATACAACTTCACAGTCGAGCATAAGAGCGGAAAAAACATTTGAATGCAGATGCGTTAAGTCGCATGCACGAAGAATTAAAAAAAAAAAAAAAAATGCCTTGGTTTTAGGTAGTGTTTTTGGACTGTTTGTAAATATTTTTTTTTTTTTTCTTTCATTTGTATTCCAAAAAAAAAAAAGTTTGAATGTATTCATTATGAATTATTTTTCTTTCTTTTTCATGAAATTATATTGTGTAATTGTGAAATTTCAGTGTTTGACTTTTAAAATTTTGTTAGGGGTAGAACCTTTGATTGTCATCACGAAATTGCATGTGAATGTTTAATTGTTTTTTTTATATAATGTGAAATGAGACCTTGGGATCTAGTAATTATGCAAGGTGTAAGACTAGAAAATTTATTTTTAAGATTATTTTTAGTTCTATAAAAGTTCAGGGGGTTGTTTCGAAAAATTTTTTTTTTGGGGGGGGGCTAGCTCAACTCTCTGATGTTGCATGTTTGATAATGAGAGGAGGCACCTGTGTCTTCTGGAGCCCACTTTACATCCTGAAGGCCGTAAAATGGTCTTTTAGGAGGGAGGAAGCTGTGCTGGAGTGAAGGTTACAAACATTCAAAGAGGTCAGGGGTCGTGTGACCAGACAGAACGGAGCCATGGGAAGCCGTCTGAGCGACAGATGCTTTGTATGAAAAAAATTTATATTTCTATGGAAGCGGTGACATCAATAGTTTCCGATTTCACGCATGGCCTTTTGTTGCTACCGACCTTTCTCCGAGTTTCGGGTAGACCAAGATTGGACGAAAATGATGTCACGGGTAGAGTGATATCACGATCAGCGAATCAGTGCTTCGTGTGGGGTATTCCCCTCCCCCTCCAAAGGTGTGCTCGGAAGGAAGAGACTCAAAAAAAAGATAGAGAGACTTGGTGCTAAAATTGGGTAGCATGTTTTTGAAGGATGCTCGGAGACGAGCATTTTGTAATAATTTTTAATTTTATTTGAATTTCAATTTTTTTGTTAAGTTTTGAATAAAAATAGCAAAAATCATCCCTGGATTCATGCTTGCGTATTCCGTTCTTCGAGGTGTACTCAAAAATCACCACACATGGAGATGGGGAATTAAAGAGGAATTAAGAGAGAAAGGAATTAAATTATTCAAATTATATATATATACTTAAATAAACTTCCGACTTTACTGATCGGCAGTAATATGACATCATACAATGGAATTAGAAGTATTTTCACCTCTCTAGAGGAGTGTTTCTTGTAATATATTGCTAATATTTTCTTTAAAATTGTCTGGAAAACTCAGGGAAATTTTTTCTCATATTTGATTATGAACCCTGTA
The DNA here is from genome assembly GCA_963930645.1 of Salticus scenicus. Lineage (NCBI taxonomy): Eukaryota > Metazoa > Arthropoda > Arachnida > Araneae > Salticidae > Salticus > Salticus scenicus. The sequence goes on from OZ005660.1 coordinate 250,013,954, forward strand.
TAATCAAATTTAACAACAAAATGTCTTTTTATAATAATAGAATCTGTATGTTATATACTTACAGGTACATAATTTTTTAAATAGGTATGGATCAGTTTTATGCATGTACACAAGACAATGGCTAAATACTTTCATTACATTTTCACAATATTTACTTTAACATGCATTGGCACCACCACTGAAAATTTTCAGGGGCTGTGTCGCCCCCTCCAAAAATTTCTCTTTTTTCCCTTATACAAATAAAACTTAACACACATTTTTTTATGTTTATATACTTTTATGGTGTATTGAGTGAAAGTTTATTCTTTTAACTTCCCAATGCAGTTGAAATATGTTCATCAGTTTAATTTGTTTGTCATTGCTCATACTTTTATTTCCAAATATGCAGGGTTGACACCACCTGTATATTTTCCACCACTATATTTTTATGTAGAAATGTATGCTTTTTTTTTTTTTTTTATTGCTTAAACATATTGCAAAAAATGCTGCTTATGAATAATGGCAAAAAAAAAAAAAAAGTATGGTCTTTGGCAATTCTGAATTGTCACGAATTTTTAATAAAATATACTAAGAAGATTGACTATAAAATGCTGGTAGTAAATTATCAGTAATACAGCTTATAGCTAACTAAACCATATTAAATCAAATAAACAGATCTCGCTGACTCTACCTAATTATGTTTTTGTTTGTTTCACAATTTATAAATACTTAAATACAAAGTTCAAGTATAATTTTGAATTGAAATCTTTTTTCCCTATTCGCTGAAGTTCACGTACAGTAGAATGTGTTCTCAAATTAAAAAATCTTATGATGAAATATTATAAAATTTGACTTAATGTGAAGTGAAAACCAAAGACGAGGGGTTTTGATGAGTAAGAAATCAAACTGGCAAATTTTTATTTTGAGCAAAATTAATTTTCGTTGATAGCTTGCTTTTTTTTAATCGGTAAAACATATCAGCAAAAACAAATAGCTTTTATCATTTCAATGAAATACATGTATAGTCGGTAACAAAAGTGTCCGAACATTAGCAAAAATTCCTATATAAAACTAGTATGTTGTGGCCACCACATGACTTTCTTCTATATTTTCCTATACAAATTCACTCAGTAAAAATAACTTATTAAAATTATTATTTAAAAAAATTATCTTCCACTATAATGCAGACGATTTCCATATTAGAGAAGTAGTATAACACTAAATATAAAAAAAAGTCCATTTAAAAGTCCTCATTATTAAAAAAAAAAAAAGTTTTTTCTTTTTCGTTAAAAGTAAAAAAAAAAAAATCGATAACTTTGTTTTATAGTTCAACCATTTGTTTTAAAGGTATTGACGAGACCTTTTGAAAGATACCCATCTTGAAAATTTACTCCCCTCGAGGGGGTCTTCCCCCCCAGGGGGGGAGTGGCGAGGCTCCTACACATACAAAAAGAAATTTCCCAGTCGACTATCTCTATTATAAATAATTCTTGTAAATTTCATAATGATTACTAAAAAATAATTCTCTTTATGCACATTTATACAAAATTTTGTCCTACATCACCATGTTAAAAATTTAGAAAAAGCAGGATGGCAACACAACCTGTAAGACAATTTTTCACCAAAAGTTGATAGGCACTAATTTATGTCAAGGTGCATTTACATACCAATTTGTATGAAATTCTGTGCAGTAGTTCTTGAGATACAGTTCCCACAAAATTTTGTCACACACACACACACAGACATTTTCTAAAAAGGGTCAAATCGTGTTAGTTGCAAATTATATATCCCTGCTACCCAAATTATAATAAACATTCACGTCGAACAAAAGCAATAAATAAAGATATATATATATATATATATATATATATACATTTTTTTTTTTTTTTTTCAGAATATAAGCATTAAACAACGAACTACTAGCACTGAAAATGAAGCATATTTTTGCAATCTTGAAGTTCACAACTCACATAAATGTTCAAACATTATTATTAAACATTTTTTTTTTTTTTTAAACTCAATACAATAAGTAATTACATTTTATTTTATTTTTTTCTATATTCAATCGAAGAAAGTATTGGATTAGTAAAAATTTTCGACGATTTTACAAATTTTGACAGGTCTAAACTACATGTCAGGTTTCATTGCGTATAATCCAACAAAGCCTGATATGTGAGAAGACTAATATGAGATATTATGCTGATTGAAATTCAATGCCTATCAACCAACAGGTAGCACTGCTACACAGAAATTTCCAGAATTTAAGGAAAGTCTATATCTCAAGAACTACTGCAAAGAATTGCATATAAATTTGTATGTAGGTGCCCTTTAATATATATTAGCGATTGTCAACTTTTGGTGTAAACCGCTCAACAGGTGGCGCTGTTACTCAGTGATTTCCCCAATTACAAGGAAAGCTATATCTCAGGTTCTATTGTGTATCATCAAACAAAACTTAATATGTAAAAAGGCGATTATGAGACATTATGCTGACTCAGTTTGAATGCTTGTCGGCCAATAGGTGGCGCTGCTATACTGCAAATTTTATCGATAACAGGATGGCTATATCTCAACTTCTATGCCATATAACTGTACGAACCATGATATGTGAGATAACCATTATAAAAACGCATTGTTCTAGTTATTTACAGACGATAAAACTGTCTCTCTTTGGATATTTAGTGTTAGATTTCCCTAAGATGAAAATTATTTGCATATGCATTCATCACGTTAAACTTTTTAATAATAGTTTTAAAAAATTATTCGCACTTAGTGAATTTGACAGAAAAATATAGAAGAATGTCTTGTGGGGGGCCACATCACACTAGTTTTTTTTTTTTTTTTTAATTTACCAACTGTGTGACAATGAAAATGTACTTTATTTTATATCATGTTTTTTTTCATTTTACCTTGTTTTGCATGACTTTTAGATGAATAAGTAATGTTGATTTATGTTTCGGGTCGAAAAAATTTTCTGTTGCAGGTTCGGGTTGATGAAAATATTTTTGTCGGGTTTTGGGTTGATGAATTTTTTTTTTTTTGGGGGGGGGGGGGTCGGGTTGATTTAAAATTCATCTGTCGGGTTACCCGACCCGTGCAGGACTCTAGCGCCTTTAAACTGATCTAATATTCTACCTGAGATTCAATCTATAATAACTTCAGCATTGCTTCATACTATGTCTTATAATAGGACTTGCACAATTTATTTTTTAATCTTGTTTCTAACAACCACATGACTTCCACCTTCCAGTATCGACTATTATCAGGGGCGGTCCAAGGGGTGTGCGGTCGCACGGGGCTCTCGCTCGATGCACAAATGAAAGGGCGCTAAAAGGACGAAAATTTTCTCGGGACTTTTTTATTTACAATTTTTACTTTTTTATTTAAAATTCCACTGCAAACAGAAGATGAAACCGAAACACCCACTATCCACCCCCCACCCCCAATTCATTATATCCCTGTCTTCGAAACACTCATGGATTTTATCTTTGACAGTTTTATGATTTCTTCCGAGTATCTCACACTCACCCCGAGGTGACTATCATCAATTGCAGGGGCGCAGACTAGGACTAGCATAATTTTTCTGTGTCTTTTATTGTCGTGCTGAATCTTCATAGAAGAGAGAGCATTTTCAAAGCGCTCTCCATCAATTACACGCACCTGTTTTCGAGTTGGCGTATATGGCTTGCCAGGAGAATACGTAAGCAGCAAATTTGGAAATAGGTTCATTTGGAAATAATGACTGCAAAGGTGGGTGAAGGCTGTTTAGTTTAATAGAAAATGTTGAAAATATCTGAATTTAGGATTGGAAATTTCATATCACCCAACTTTTTAACAACTTTAACCTTCTTATTTGTACACATAAGTTTTTGGTTGGTACGTTTACTTATAAAGAATAAAAAGAAATTTCTTTTTCACTTTTTTATAAAGTCACAAGTACATTAAGAAAAAATATCTCAAGATGGCAGCTTTCAGCTGATTTATGCTGTTTTTACAAATAAAACTCGAAACTTTAAAATGCATTTCTTAAATAATTTTACTAGGTAAACACTAGAGATTGAAAAGCTGTCTTATCATATTCTATAAAAATAAATATATATTTTTGAAGTGAAAACTTCTTTAGGTGCGTAGAGCACTTTTAGGTAAACAAAAATCATGAAACTCGCGTCATCGTCAGCGAAGGTTTTCCATGAGAAGAAACATATATTTTACCAATTTATATTATCGAAAGTGGAATTCGAGATTTCAGATGATTTACACGTTTTGAGGTCCCCTGAATCAGTTTTCTTTTGTATCTCAGCTACTAATTAAAATAATTTCATAAGTAATACATCATTAGAAAGCTTTGTTGATTTGGAATCGAACAGTAGATTACAGAAATTTATACCACCAGATGGCGCTGTAAAATTTTAAAATTTAAATATTTCAAATTATGATTAAATTATTTTTAATACATCATTCAAAAGATATTTTAAAGTTCTTTTATATTATCGAAAGTGGAATTCGATTTCACCTGATTTACATGTTTTGAAGTGTCCTGAATCGGTTTTCTTTTGTATCTCAGCTACTAATTAAAATAATTTCAAAAGTAATACATCATTAGAAAGCTTTGTTGATTTGGAATCGAACAGTAGATTACATAAATTTATACCGCCAGATGGCGCTGTAATATTTTAAAATTTCAAATTCTAATTATGATTAAATTATTTTTAATACATCATTCGAAAGATATTTTAAAGTTCTTTTATATTATCGAAAGTGGAATTCGATTTCACCTGATTTACACGTTTTGAGGTGTCCTGAATCGGTTTTCTTTTGTATTTCAGCTACTAATTAAAATAATTTCATAAGTATTACATCATTAGAAAGCTTTGTTGATTTGGAATCGAACAGTAGATTACATAAATTTATACCGCCAGATGGCACTGTAATATTTTAAAATTTCAATATTTCAAATTCTAATTATGATTATTTTTAATACATCATCCGAAAGATATTTTAAAGTTCTTTTATATTATCGAAAGTGGAAGTCGAGATTTCACCTGATTTACACGTTTTGAGGTGTCCTGAATTGGTTTTCTTTTGTATCTCAGCTACTAATTAAAATAATTTCATAAGTAAATTATTTTTACCTAATATAAGGCTTAGTTCATTTAATATGGGTAGCTACAAATATTGTGCCGAATCATATAATACAGATCATAAACACTTCTTTACAAACCAAAAATAATTCGAAAATAATAATCTAATAGCTTGACGATACAATTCACAAGTTACTTAGTTTTCACTTCTATCGGCAGTCCCCAAAGACTGCTTTTAGTTTTTTTTTTTTTTTCTATGAATACACGAGATTTTTGAAAAGAAAGTATAATATATCTGCATAATTTATGACCACTAAATTGCAGCCACCTTTTTTCGAGATTGTTGGGAGGGGGGGGGGGGGCTGATATGGATACTTGCACGGGTGTCAACATTGTAATCAATCACTTGCCTAACAATTTTTCTGTGATAGAAAAATAATACATATGTCTTAAGGCATACAAAAGATAATTTATACAGCAAGTTTAAAGAAAATTAGAAGAGCAAATTTTTTGGGAACAATAATTTCTGATATCTAAAACTGACCAATCTTATGTTACCTATAAATTTTTCTGTGGTAACCAAGTAATGCAGGCAAAACAAGGTTCACATTAGAGAGTGGGATTGCAAGAATCCCATTATATTAAAATAAAATAAAGTAAAATAAAAAGGATTACACCAAAATTGAATAAGTCTTTATAAAAATTTTCTTAACTCTAAATATTTGTTAAGAGAATATACAAAGAAGTGTGTTTTTTATTTAAAAACAGCTAAAAAGTGTGGAAGCTAAATGCTATTATATATGAAATAATTTTGGCAAATTAAACACACTGTCAAAATGAAAAAATATTCAAGATGAAATAGACTTCATAAAATTTAAAAAAATAAAAATTCAGGTATTGGGAGAAAAAAAAAAAAAGTTCTTTTCCATTTCACTCGTCAAAATGATACAACAGACACTTGTCTTTAAGCACCTAAGAAAGTAATTGTTTCAAAACACTTGGAGTAATGATAAGAAAATTAAGAAAACTATCATTTATTAAGTTTTTTTTTTTTTTTTTTTTTTTTTTTATATATATATATTTTAAGAAGTAAAGTTTCTGACATTTTGCTTAAAGCTAAATACAACATTTATTTTATCATATCCATAATTACGGATGTAAATTAACTTTAAATTAAAAAATAAATAAACCTAAGTTACAAATTAAATAATAATAAATTAATGCATCACTATCGCCAATAAAGTTTTGCTTGGCTAGATTTGCACCAGCAAAATGGAAAAGCACAAAAAAAAAAAAAAAAAAAAAAAAAACTTAGTAGATGTTTAATATATTAATTTAAATAAACTTTATGTTTTATCTTGCACTGCTTCCTTAAAAAAAAAAAAAAAAAAAAAAAAAAAAGTAAAAATAAATAAAAAGTTTACGTTTCTGTACAAACTTGATATGAAAAACTAAGTAAGACATACTGCACTTAGTTTTACTTTAATAATGCATGCACTTGTTACTCAGATAAGTTATGCTTACTATTATAACAATCATACACTTATTCCAATTAAGCCATTCACTAAGACACACACACACACAAAAAAAAAAAAAAAAAAAAAAAAAAAAAAAAAATATCGCCAACGTCTATGAAAGTATTTTGTCTCCAATATTTAATTTCATAACATCTATGCTGTACTAAACTAAATACTCGGGAAATTTCTAGAACTACAGCATAATCAAGGATTAGGGTATTAAATTTAAGATAAACATACACAAATGTAAGAAAATAAACGAAGTTTCCCGTGACAAAAATAGATATTTTGAAGCATGTATTTGAGTAGTTTTAAAGTACCATATTATCAAGAATAAATTATCAAAACGAAATCTTAAATTTATTTGTGTTATTTTTTGTTTGTTTATTTTTAACATCAGACTTGGATTAGATTACTTCTAACCATAGACTAACTTGTGGTTGGGGGATGTCTCTTTGAGAATAGACTAACTTGGATAAATTACATTATCTTACTGACGATGTTTATGTTTACATTTTACACACCGCAGCGCGATAGGGATTCGTTGATCAAAATCCAAGACGCATGCGTGAAATGACGAAATTTTCGTCAGTAATACGTAATTTGAAGAACCAATCAGAGAAAAAAAGTTCCCCTGTTACTGTTCTAAGTTTAATCGCTTGTTGCACAATGTTGGGCGAGTCCAGCCTCTGGACACACCGATCCAACTGGGACCTGAGTCATTTGATCCACGACTGGTCGAAAGCAGAGGCAGGACGACTCCGATCCTTTTATTCGATCAAAATCAGTGTTGCCATCTGTAGGCTTAGTTTGAAATTAGCTATAAAATATTATAAAGTTAAATTCATTAAAGAAAAATTTAATTCATTATTTAAAAATGTAATTTATTTAACTATGAATAAAAATAAAAAGATAGATGCATATTTTTTTTTTCCTGCATAGTTAGGTACATATAACTGAAATACAATAATATTAATTATATAATTCTTTTTTAAAAATTATTTAAATAAAAAAATAATAACAATAAAATTTTAATTTTAGAAAATTTTCCAGAATTTTTTTTTTAATTATTTCCCTCAATTATGCATTATTGTATTTTAATGATATACTGTAAACAATTTTAAGCTTTATATTATGGATTTATTATCAAGCTAATTTTTGTTAAATATTTTTTAAGTTGGAATGCTGAAATTTAAAACAAATATTTAGCATTCAAATATTCGATGTAAATAAGAAGTAGGTTCAAGTTTTATTATGATTTAAGGTAAGATATATAAAACTATTACACATTGTAAAAAGTTATAAAATTTAAATTTATGATTACAAATATATATATATATATATATATATATATATAACAGTTTTTTAAATCTGTACTGATAAGTATAAAGGATTTAAGTCCATATTCTTGATTTTTCTGGAGACGAAAAATAAAGTTAAACTAACTAAAAACTAACCAGCAGAATCGATTAGGAAAAAGGGATTGGGTTGATTTATAACCTTTATACCATTCAGTGATTGTCAATCTTCATTTAATAAAATGAAAAATTGAATTAAATATTTTATATCGAAGATTAATGCTAAATTTCTGATTTCAATCTTTTTTTCCCAATGGATTTTCTCAAAGACTAAATGACATGGATTTAAATCCTTTATACCAATCGATAGAGAATTTTTTTCTGAGTCTGACTATGTACTTAACTCAAAATCGACATTTTTGGACTTAAATCCTTTACTTTTGGACTTAAATACTTATCAGTACAGAAATTATCATTCATTTTATTCAAATCTTCATTAAATTGGTTTATTAAATTCAATTAATTCTGATTTCAATCAATAATATTTTAAATGTTTAATATATTTATGATTTATTATTATTATTATTATTATTATTTAAATAGAAAATAAATGTTGATTTTTAAATATTGTTAATTATTTTTATGTTTGAACGCTGAAATTTAATGCAAATATTTAGTTTTCAAACATAAAAATGTTACATAAAAATTAACTGGTCAATAAATTGTTAGCAGGGAGCATTTAAAATTTTTATTTTATTACATTTAAATAATATTCGATGAATTTTAATTTGCATTATTGTATATTTCAATCCATTGCATGCATATATTTATAATTCTAAAACAATTAAACAGTTATTTATTAAAAAAAAAAAAATGCTTGTATGCATATTCACGTTTGTAAGGACCGATAGATGGCGTAACCAGAGCAATAATTAACGTCCAATCACAGCAATGGTTTTGTAAATGAATCAAATGACTCGGAAAAATTTCTTGGGCGATTTTATCCACGACCGGTCCATGGAACACATTACACTGGACGACTTTGATCCAGACCGGTCGATGAGACTGGACGCATTGTTCCACGACCAATTGGATCGATCCTGGATCGTCGAGAGCCTGAACCCGCCCACAGTACATGAAGTGAATGGTTACAGACCAGATGATTTAGTGACTTGACCATTAAATCAAGTTTCCGAACACGCTACAGAAGTTACAAGACAAAGTGGACGTGGCACACGTACTTCCTTTGCTAATTACACTGGTCTACAGTGATTCGGTAACAACGGTCAAATTATTATTTTTATTATTATTTCCAATTTTTATTTAAATATTTTACATTTTTCTGTTAGAGTATCAGAAAATGACAATTTTTACGATTTTCACATTATCACAGGTGGTAACCCTTCCTGCTGGCAACCCAGAGTCCTGGCAACTCCGAGTCCCGCCAACCATGTTTGTTCCATTTTTTTGATAAAGTATCAAAAAATGGCAAATTTCACTATTTTTTTATGATTTTTACAATACAGTCGACAGCAAAAGTATCCGAGCACTAGTTCCGATGTCAAAAAAGTACATTTAATACTATTTTGTTAAATAAATCCTTGTCGAATCATGTTCTTAGACTGACTAAGAACATGACTCGGCAAGGATTTATTTTACAAAGCAGTATTAAGTGTACTTTTTTTAGACAGGGGTTATTGCTAGTGCTCAGATACTTTTGCTACCGACTGTATCACGCATGGTAACCTTTCGTGCTATCAACCTTGCCTCCTGGCCATCCTCTCTGCTGGCAACCCCTGTTTGGCAAACCTGTATTCGTACCTATTTGTTTTTTCTTTTTCTTTTTTTTTTTTTTTTCTTTTTCTGGTATTTTAGTTAACAGATATTCTTTGTGAAGTATGATTGTGCTGTTTTATAGTTAAAGTTTCATGTTCAAAATGGCACGTATTCAGTGTAGAACTTGTAAAACCGTACCCGATAAGTTTTGCCGTATTTGTGACCTATTCATATTAAAATCACGAGGTAGACATTTAACACAAGACGTAAAAAAGCCTATATTTTATATTTTGGTTTTAAAATAACAAATAATAACAATTCAATCATTTAGGGTATTTTCCATGTTTTTATGTTCTACTTAAACTACAATATGCATATTATCCCCATATTAACAATATTCCATGCTAAATTAATAATATTGATAGTAATAATGCATGTCTTCTAAAGACTTTTTTACATTGCTTCCATTACAGATTGAATAAGTGTGTAAAATCTGTAACTATACGTGTTACAGATTTTTCACTATTAATTTTTAATTCTGCACTACAAAATTTGTTTAAAATAGCTAATTTCATTTCTGTTATCCCCCCAAAAAATGTTTTTTGTCGACTAGTGTTATTTTATGAGCGAATGAGGCAATCTTCCATGGCAATTAGTTAAAATTTGATTTTTTTTTCTGTGTACTTGTGATGTTGAAATGTAAAGATGTGAGCGGGGATAAAACACCTCCATTTAGTATAACGGGATTAGACCTGTGTTGTCCGTTTTTTGTTACCTATAAAAATCAAAGGAAAAGCACTTTAAATAAAGTTTATATTTGTATTTGTATATGTTTTTCTACTAAGGCCATCCATCTTGAACTATTATCAGATCTGCTTCCAATGCTTTAATCGCCACATTAAAACATTTTACCAGTAGACGTGGTAAATGTTCAAAAATATTCACTGATAACGCGACAAATTTTGTGGGGGCTAACTCCCAACTGAAGAAATTCTACAGATTAGTTAATTTTCCAGAAAAAGACTTAGCATCATACTTTACTACTGAAAATATAGATTGGAATTTTATTCCTCCCAGGTCTCCTCATTTTGGTGGATTATGGGAAGCTGGCGTGAAATCAGTAAAACATCATCTCAAAAGAGTTATCGGAAATCTTCATTTTCCATATGAAGAATTTGAGACTATTGTGATTCAAGTGGAGGGAATATTGAATTCGCGCCCTCTTACTCCATTAAGTAATGACTTAGATAAATTTGATGTTTTGACCCCTGGTCACTTTTTAATAGGAAGACCCTTGATAGCTATATCTGAGCCACTTATAACTGATATAAATGAAAACCGATTAAGTCGTTGGCAAAAGGTAACTTAAGTTGTTCAACTTATTTGGGAAAAATGGAAGTCTGACTATTTAAATACATTACAGGCTAGATCAAAATGGATGGTTGAAAAGAATGATTTAATGGTTGGTCAAATGTGCCTCATTAAAGATGACTTTTTGCCCATGAATACATGGCTGTTAGGCCGTATCATATCGGTATATCATGGATCTGACGGAAAGGACAGAGTCATCGAAGTAAAGACCAAATCAGGGGAATTTAAACGTACTATTAATAAAATTGCAGTTCTGCCAATAGAATCACGAGATAATGATTAATTGAAATTGAAATATTTTTATGATATTATGTAGATACTTGAATATTGTGTTTTGTAAATTTATAATTTCTTTAATTATTTTATCATTTGCATTAATGCTGTATTTGTATCATGCTATAAGTTTTATTGAAATTAATGTAATTTCAATCCTGGGGAGTATGTTTATCCCCTAATACACTGAGTTGTGAAGTGGCGCTGCGATTGCCCCCTTTTCCATGCAGGGTTGCCAAATTTGGCCTTTTTTTTATTCAATAGTCACCAATAATTTTGAGAAGTGACATTTGATATACATAATACACTATCAATCTTCGAAGTGATTAGTCAAACGTTACAAATAAAAAGTATTGGTGACTATTGAATAAAATAAAGGCCAAATTTGGCAACCCTGTTTCCATGTACCGGTAGTTTGTTTGTTTTTCAGTTTGCAAACAGAAGCATGAAAGTTCGGAACGCCAAAGAGTCGTTGCCGAGAATAAAGTTTGATATGATTTAAAGTTAGTTTCTTTAATTAATTATACAGTCCATTGTTTTGATTTAAGAGTATATTATAATTGTCGCAAAAACAAGTGGGTTGAACGATGGGATCATTTCATATCATCTGACGGAAGGTATTTTGAAAAAGAATGATGTATTTTTTGCTGTAAATATATTTCTTGATTTTTTATGATTTTACTCTCAGTTTTTATGGAATGTCCTTTGTAATTTTTTCCTTGGCCTTAGTATACAACAGTAGAAATTTTTGTTAATCTAAAGTATGCCTCTACAATAATAAAATACACGCACACGCACAAAAAAATAATTTTACATCCATGTTAAAATTAAAAAAAAATATATATAGTAAGCTTTGTATATTGAACAAAACCTTAACTTATGAAACCATTATTTTCAAACTTAAAAATGTCCCTTAAACTTTCTCCTTCTACTAGTGAAAAACTACTAAGATAATAAAAAAAAAAATCTAAATTTGATTACAAGAATAAAAATCGAGTAACTTCACTCGACTTTCTGAGCATTAAGTAATTAACGTAAAAAATTATAGCATAGAACTCGTTAAAGAAATAAAACACAAATTTATATAGGGTGTTTGAATAATTTGAAACATATAGTACGTTCTTAATTTAACGTTATTACACTTTAACTAATTTAGATAATAATGATAAAGAATTTTTCGTTGAGTATCTCTAAAAATTTATAAGTGATAAATTCCTCAAAATATGTACAGTTCGTGTGACAATGACTTATGTATATAAATTTTCAGCTTAATTAAATAAGGCATTTACACACTATTATACTTTAAATAATTTGAGCCCACAAGAATTTTTCGTAAAATATTTTACGTTGTGTCCCTGTCAAAACATTACAAGTACTAGATGCATCTAAATTTATACAGTTCGGGCGACGGTGACCTATAACATGTGCATAAATATTCAGCTTAATCGAATAAAGCACTTAGACGCTATAGCATTTTAAGTAATTCAGGCCGTTAGGCTATAATGATAGAGAATTTTTCTTTGTGTCAATGTAAAAAAAAAACTATAAGTGCTAGTTTCATCAAAATCAATAAGGTATTTTGATTTTTGTTTTATGGTGATTTATATGATACTATGGTGACTTATAACATATAGTCAGCTCAATCAATAAATACGTTTTAGACGCTATCGTTTTCCTTCACATACATTCACACACATATATACAGACATCAATGTAAAAAATATCAAATTTGAACTCAGGTCACCTCAAAACATACCCAACAAACATAGACTTATCGGTAGACAGTTTGTCCATTACCGGCTTGACGTTATAGGCGGTGACGTACCGAACCGCTTGCCGAATCAGGTACGTAACTTTTGTGGGCCTTCGGACGGCAGTCGCCCGATTGTCTGGTCCACAATCGGTCCGTTGCCGGCAAAACTGACAAGGCAGCTGGCGCAAAACCGCACCGATATCTAAACGTTTCTTAATCAAACATATACCTGTAATGCACTGGGATCGGCTCGCCGATGCCAGTCCATTTTCGTTTGCAGAAAAAAAAAAATCCTGCCCGACTGATTAGTGCTGCCATCGAGTGAAGAATTCGTGAACTTTTAGGTTTACAATTTCATTTTAACTTAGCCGAGAAGAGGACAGAACCCGCAAATCTTCCAACCTGTGGTTTATCTTTGTACTCTGCATGCGTTTAACCATTCGACCATCGGCGCTTGCAACTTTTTTTTTTTTTTTTTTTTTTTTTGATAAAGGATAGTTTCGCTATTTATTATTTTAGATAGATATTGTATACTTATATGAGATGATACAATTACATAAAATCAAAAGAAATATAATTGAATTAGTTTTAAGTTGTGGTTTAGGTCAAATATTTTTTTAAATGAAATTAGAATAACAAATAGTTTCATAAAAAATATATATATTAAATATATTACATATTGTTTAAGGAAAATGTTTTGAGTCCAGTGAAATTATTGAACTTTTATCTGTTAACAAAATTTTATTTTGAGTTTAATACTTTAGTAGATTTTAATAATTTATTATGTTTAATCCTTTGTAGAAACAATTGGTAGCGAAACTAAAAGATATAGTTAAGTTATTAAGAACATAAATTTTATCATTAATTCTGAGGCAGAGATTACATAATTCTTTAATTGTTTAAAATTAAGATTGTCAATAAAAGAAAAACTAAATAAATAAATAAAATAAAAATGCATGGTTTCTTAAGGAGAAAACATGATTTAATTGAAAAACGCTAGGAAACTTACATTTTCTAAAAAGATATATGCAAATAAAAAATTCTCTATTAAATTCATACATTATATAAATGTAATTAATGTTTGTTATTTTTGGGTCTTTTTTTTTCTTTTTTTTTAATTGAGACTATTTACGTTTACACTTTTTGCGGTTCCCGAAAAACAGTTACAAATATTAGCAGGAAGTTCAAATTCGGTATTCTAAATCAATGTCAAATGAGGATGCTAATCTAAACTTTTCATTGAAATTAATCACATGATTCGCGTACAGAATATCCAGGAGAGTTAAAATATATGTTACATAAATAGGCAAACTTTCTAAAAGATACAGTTTAACATCTTTTATCTGCAGTAAACAAAATGAAATGAGCATATATAATTACGTATGTGCTTTTTAGGCATAAAAAGTATGTTTCATAAGCATGTTTCAAAAGCATGTTTCTGAAAAAATTAGAGCTGCCATCTAGTGAAGAAATTTTGAACTTTCGAAGTTATAGGTTTTAAATATCCAGTTAAAATTATTTTAATTTTTGAGTTGTGTTTCAGATCAAATAATTTATACAGTATGATTTGAATCTATATATTATTTAATGAAAAAATTACAATTTAAATTATTTCTGTGGATTATATATTTTTATTAAACAATACATATTATATACACATTAAAAAACTATGTAATATTTAAATTATGCTCAAAATATACATTTTGTTGTATTTTTATTTATTCATTTATTTATTATTATTATCACTGTATTTTTAATGAAAAGGGTGAAAAAATGTACATTTTTTCTTTGGCATTTCAAATTAATGAATTACTCAATACAATTATTTATTTTAATTTAATTAATTAATTTGTTTTATATTTAATAGTATTATTGTTATTAATAATAATAATATTATTATTATGACAAATACATGCATCTGTTATACTAAAAATTTTCAACATTTATGACAAAAGTAAAATTTAAAAAATAATAAAAAATAAACTTATTTATTTATTTTTTTAATATTAAATTTAAAAATTCGAACTCGAAGCAAACTGCCCCAAAATCGGACCGACGTTGGCACATTTTTTTCGGGCCACTACCGGATATCAGATATATGCCCAGTATCGTATGCCGATAGAAATGGTTTGCCGATTTTTAGCCGTAAGCAGTCTGGTAACAGCAACCGGCATTGTTTCTTACTGACGGTTGCCAGCATTCTACTGATTAGTCACCGACAGCAGTGCGTCTTTGCCCACAGTAAACCGACCTTGCCGACTACGGCCCAACTCGATGCCGAAAGGCTAGTGTTTGTTGGGATATAGAAACTCCAAAATCTGAAAATTGAATTTTTGTCATGAGCGCAATACTTTCCTTACACATATATTTTCAGAAGTAAAAATATACTAGATCCGAAGATTTCGTTTAGAGTAATTTTTTTGTCTTTGCGTAATCTATGAAGCATTCGTTTCAATTCAAGAAACACTTTATGGAAAAAAACAAAAACAAAAAACAAGCGATAATAAATATTTTATAAAATTTCTTAAATATTTCATTACATAAACCTTTTTTATTGAATTGTAATAAATTCCTACAATAATTAACTTACTAAAATCAAACAATCGATTTTCATGAGGACATTTTACATTGCAAATTATTTATTTCTAACAAAAGATGATAAATTTACATTAGATCAGGTAATTGAGTCTATTATTTTAATTCCTTAACGCTCATCTATTTCGAACTAAAAACAAGTCTTTAACTTTTTTTCCAACAATTGTCCAACCTTTTTCCTTGTTTTAATCAATTTTTAAATATTTGGTTCTTCCCTGTTCGGTAGATAGCTCACTACACCGAAATTTAACGAATGGTGTTTCAGAGAAAGTCATAAATCCAAAAGTCACTTTAAATTTCTTAGTACGCGCGAGTGCACCTTGTTGCTTTGATGATGCACTTGTGCCTAGTTTTTCCACTAGATCAAAACCGTGGTATATTCTTTTGACCTGAAACAATTTTTTTGAGGTTTTTGCAATTTATAGTGTTTATTTACATAGTTCTTTATTTATTAATTTAATTAATTACTATTTGAATATAATCAGGTTAGCAAAAAGATGTTTCAAACCAAATTTGTCTCAAAAATTATTTTTGAGGACCAACCCCTGAGGAAGGCCCTCGGCTCGCTTCATTTATTAGCCACTGCGAGGTATCTGCAGCCTGTTCAATGCTTTGCCTTTCACTGAAATGAGATATTAATAGTGCATAACACGAGACAAAAGCAGAAAAATGTTATAGAAATTCCCATATTCAATGTCAAATTGAAATACGTAATATTTAATACCACAATTATTTGTTTATTTAATAATATGCTTAAAATCTGCATTTTTTTTTCTTTAACAGAAAGAAATTTGTAATATCTAGACCATTTTGCTTTGCAGCTTTAGTATATGTCTCCCTCAGCGATTTTTATAATTTTGTCATTATTTCGTGATGAAATTTCTGGTATAATTGCTTGTTAAACAGAAAAAGAAAGGGAAAAGAAAGAAAAAAAACCTAGTTCCTATTTTTTCTAACGCCTACACATTTTATTATTGAATTTTTTAGTTAATTTAGGGTATATATTAGGACTGGGCGATACATCGCGAAACATCGATTTAAAGCATGCAATTTGAAAACGATAACGGAATATTTCAGTTGGCGATATATTGCAACCGCCACGATTATTAGGATTTAGCTGTGAATGTATTGCGAGAAACTATATCAGTTTCCGTGAGCCCAACTTTTCATCTCGTGCAGTGATAGCCGCTAATCAGTGAAACAAAAGAGAGTGGATGATACTCGCATAACGCATGCGTGATATTAGACATTTGTTTTATCTGAAATAAGGCTCCTATATATACGAGCTGGCGCATCAGGCATTTTGTTGCTTTAGGGTTGCCACATGTACCCACCGCGTTCCTGAGATAAATAAACGGCAGTGATTACTTCTATCGTCTTGTGTTACTTGGAGCTACTCCTTTTATTATATTTCATAATTATAGCTAACAAGGAAACATTCGAAAGGTGTCGTCTTCAAAAAATATTGAAAAAAATATATGTGATTCTACTCTTCATAAAATACCAGAAAGTGAAAAAAATTATCGGCTGAAATGAATTATAGCGACCACAAAAGGTTATTAAATTTAAGCATATTTGGCGATTTCACACTGCTAGGCGATTCATTTTGAGTACTTGGCGGAGAAGCAAAACACGGTTCTGTTCGTACACGGCAATCTCGGTGCTAGCAAACTTATCATCTAACAGCGCTTAATCGCCAGAAATACTTTATTTTGATAATTTTTTGTGGTCGCTGAAATTCATTTCAGCCGATAATTTTCTTTCGTTTTCTGGTATTTTTTATGAAGAGTAGAATCACATGTATTTTTTTTCGATATTTTTTGAAGACGACAACTTTTGAATGTTTCCTCGTAAGTAAAGTACGATATAGGAGTTTGTTTAATGATAAACTGTTATAATTACTCAAGAAAAGGACATAAGATGTTCAGATTTGTATGAAAAAATTTAAGAAGCATAATATTACTTATATTTACTTATATTTTTATTTGTATTTCCGAGATGTGTAAATGCAAAAATACAGAAAAATGTGTTACTTTAATCGTATTATTTATATTAATATTTATAAATAAGTTTAATATGGACTTTTATTACTGTGTATTTGAGATTTGCGACATTTTTTATAAGAAACAAAAATAGCTCTAATAACATACCTTATTTCCAATACCTCTACAGGATATCCTGATAATATAATGTGGAAAAAAAAAGTGTTTTTAGGAATATTATTGTTCCTTACTGCTTTTACTGACCAATAGCAGCTTCAGATGAATATTTCTTGAAATCACCGGGAAAGAGATAAGGACATTAAACTAAATGCTGTCCTCTTGGGAGGCAAAAAAATGGCGGCGATGCGCCGGCCTATATATTTTATTTAAGGGGCTCTACCCCCTACAAATGATATAAAAGACTTGTCATAACAGCTGGGGAAGAAAGGAGAACTATTTTTTTAGCATTGATTTTTAATCAGCCTTAACAAATCATTTCTCGCATTTTATCCAACAGATTCATACTGTCTTTAAATTTTCTTCTTCTCTCTCTCTCTTTTTTTTTTTTTTTTTTTACTTAATAACTTTAATTTTACTTTATTTAAAAACCCACTAATTGCTTAATGTTCGGAATGTCGAGTGGGAGTCACTCTAGATTTCTGAATTTGTATTTGAACTTACGCAATTTTATTTTATGTTGTGTTAGACTATAATGTTAATTAACAATGGTCCATTTCCTCCCCCTCCCCCTCCCCCCTCCTGATAAATTTATAATGTATAAATTAGGATTCTAGGTAGTCATTATAAAGTCCTCAGAAACCCCTTACTTTTCTTAACCATAAATGTGTACGCATCATGATATATATAATTGTTTTAACCTATTTATTGCTTAATAAGTATATGAATTCATTTTAAAAAGCATAACCGAAACATAGATTTTCTATCTGAAAATGTTTTATATTTAAAAGATGAATCTATATGGAATTTATAGATTGTTTAATGAAATTTATGCATTCTATAAATTAAATTACATATAATTTTGCAGTTCCTATCTAGATTTTCGATTTCCCTATTGTGCTAATTTAATCTTTAGTTAAGGTACTTTCCTTGCTCTTATCCATAATCTATTTATAATCTGTCTATTCAGCTGTCAAATGGGTGTTTATCTATAAAGCATGTACGTTTTGTTAAAGTATTCTTTAGACACTGGAATTGTTTTATGCAATGCGTTACCAACCAATAATAGTCGAAGAAAATGTTTACGCTACTTCCCAGATTTTGAGATTTTTTTTTTTTTTTTTTTTTTTTTTTTTTTTTTGGCCTGCTTTTATGAACAGATACAAAATGAGAGAAGTCATACTGGTATTTGCACCCTTTTTGTAAAAAAAAAAAAAAAAAAAAAAAAAAAAAAATCTTCTTGAATCTAGAGGGTACATGTGAATGGGCCTAATAATGCATGTAAATAAATGAAGAATTAAATTATATAATCTTTTATTGTGGCATAACAGTGAATGTTTCCCAGATTCGATTGATTGCAGCAGCCAGATTATTTAATGCATTTACAGTAGTAGCTGAAACTGCCTCAATTGCAGCTGTCTGCCTTTCAGTTGCAGCTGTCTGCTCAGTAAACTGGGCTTTAGCTGAATCGATCAGGTCTTCCTCTGTTATATTTCTTTTAGGTCTTCTTTGTTGAACTATAAATAAATAAAAAATAAAAAATATTACTTTTCAGCCTTTTAATGAATTAAAATAAATCCAAATAACTTATTCGTTGTTGCACATAACACACCACTTTTAGTAATAAAATGTTGTTTTTTTATAAATAGTACAAGAATTCCTTAAAAATGTTCCATTTTGAACATTTATTAAGTTCAAATCTTTATAACCATTCATAAACGCATTAAAACTTAAAAAGTCTTCATCATCAATAATAATAATTATAATAATGCATGATTTGTTTAAAGAGTGAACTACTAGCAGATGAAACACGATCATCAATTCGTTTAAATCTGAACAGGCCAAAATTGATCTTCATGAAAAGTTGTTAAGTCCAAAAATCAGGAGGTTTTTAGAAAGACTTCAGAAGGCTATGAATGGAAAGGCCAGATGAAAAAAACCTTGTAATTTTTAAATTTTAAGTATGTGTATATACATATGGATAGCTTTATTTTTATCAATCTTGAAAATTCATTGATAGGATGAAGTAAAAGGCTTATATTTTTACTAACTATGTTAAAAATACCAGAGCCGAGAATAGAACCATGGCCTTAAGCTTAAAACGAGTTCTCTAACCCCAATCAGACAGGGCAGCTTAGTGGTTAGAGCATCTGTGCGTTAAGCTTAAGGCCCCGGTTCGATTTCTGATTCTAATATTTTTCCCATAGTTGGTTAAAAACCAGCTTTCCACTCAATTCCATCAATGATCATCTAGATAGTGTTCACATTTTTTTTTTTAAAGGGCAGGGCAACTATGAAAAAAGGGCATATACCATGACTTCAAGGGTACATACTGTTCAGTCAAAGGACACTTTCTTTTCCTGTTAGCAGATTAGCTTTTCAATACAGCATGTACTATGCATAAGAGCCAATCCTGCTTTTTTTTTTTTTTTTTTTTTTTTTTTTTTTCTTTTCCTTAATATGGCTGAAAGCCGAAAAAAATACACGGAAGGTGGATTTTATAATTATTTTGTATAGTTAAAAATCATTTCATTAAGTTATTTTTAAGTAATTTTAATTTTTAAGGTACCTGGTTTCACTTGATGTAAAAAAAAAAAAAAAAAAAAAAAAAAAAAAAAAAATGGAAGGATTGCCACTGTATTGAACTGCATTCAGACCTTTATTTCTAGGCCTATTTAGTATTCAAATAATTGTGAACTTGAAAATAATTAATTTACATAAATAAAAAATTCCTGAATTATCGATCTTTTCTTTAATATATCAAATTAACTGAGAGGTTACATTTTTCCAGTTTCTATAGAAAAACATATGATATATCTAATATTAATACTGCTGATTTAAATTACAGTTTATGCATTAATAATAGCAATTTATACATGTCATTTCCACAGAATTGAAATTGAAATAGATTATTAAATCCATATTACACTTATTTACATAAAATTAATTCTATATATTGTCGTATTTTATGATAAAATATTTAGTATTTGTATAAAAAATTAAAGTTACAGATTATATAATCATATAGCATATCAATATCAACATCGTCTGGTCTATGAACATCTATAAACACAATGCTATTTTGCTGAATAAGAGAAATATCAGTTCATGCTCAAAAGAGCTCTTTCAGAGAACTTACTGAAATATAGAAGACTGATATATTATAACGCATTTCACTATAAGACTACATTAAATAGTTTGTTATACTTTCAACTTCTTATAATATACCTACTTAGAATCTGCCATTCGTACTTAAGTATAACCATTATGAAATACAGTCAACTCCCGTTAATCCTGAAAAGTTTTGTCCAAAGGTTTGGATTTTACGGATTATAGTTCATTGTCATTGTTTACATTTTTCAATTGCAAATTAAAATGAAAAGATATCTAATAAATTTTAAGATAAAATATTTTTTCAATATTAACTGAACTTATCAATTATATGAAGGTAAACAATTTACGTATACTCAAATAATATACAGGGTGAGTTTGACATAATCTGCCAAATGAAAGGAGGTGATGGAACAGCCCATGGGGAGCATAAAACACCATAGAAACCCTGTCCTATCTCTAACCGTTTCCGAGATAGAAGAAAAATAGAAGAAAAATCTGTTTTTTTTTCCATCCCGTCTAAAAAAAAAACAAATTTGTGAGCTTTCTGAACGACTAACACGCAAATTAAGCACATATTTGGAAAGAACAGAAAAAGTCCTATCGGGTGACACTATTTACATTAGAATACCTTAATATGACGGCGAGCTACAAGCGCTGAAACATTGGCGAAGTTCAAAATCGAGTTGTCACCAAATTCTTTAACCGGCTATTCGGCAAACACCGTTCAAGCTACAATCGGTCAAATTTACCAAAAACTTGTCCATTCCACAAGCTTTAGAATGAGCCCACAATAAACCATATCAGCGTTCTAGTTTAGGAGCAATTTAGCCTTTTGTTTGAAATACATCACTGAAAACGGCGTTCGTCGGAATTCGGCAAACGAAACGATGGTAACTAAATGGAACGTATGCAAATTCGTGACTATCTGCATATGGACTCTTAGTGATATGCAGATGTATTCCAACCTTCCTGCGCGCGCATCCCACTCTCGGGTACAAAAGGCGAGTCAATCAGTAACAGCTCATTAGCTCGTCAGCTCGTTTAATTCTGCTTATTGCTTTAGCCTTTTCTGGACTTTACCTGAGATCGGCCGATTCTTTTCACGCTGCTCTCACGTCTACTTGCTCTCTCTTAGTTCATACTTAGTATGATTTCCTACATTGGTACGAATTAACCAAGTTGGTTCTTATTCCGTAGGACCTTTTTTCTTCTATTTTTGTAAATTAATATTGAAATTTTATCCCTTTTTGTTTAACCTTCTGAATTTTATTTTCAATTGAAGTCATCACAGGGATCAAATTGTCATACTTTCCAACCTGTAAAAAGATATGCCTAGTTTTACAAATGAAGAGTACGCGGATATGCATTTTGTGTATGGATTTTGCTATGGTAACTCTCGGAGAGCCGAGGAAGAGTACCGTCTACGTTATCCACATCGTCTTGCGCCCAACCGTGCTGTATTTGCGCAATTCATCGTAGGCTTAGAGAGAGTGGGTCGTTCGGTAGGGTGTACGAAAGGGGCCATGGTCGACGCCCCGCCACCGCTGAGGAGTCCGTACTCGACCGAGTGGAGGAAAATCCAAATATGAGTTCACGCATACTTGTGAGAGAAGGTGGAATCAACCAAAGTAAAGTGATAAATGTTTTGCGCAAAAACCAGTATCATCCATACCACTTCACACCGGTACAAGAATTACGCCGCTGAGATTTCCAAAAGCGGGTAACACTCTGCCGCTTGCTTTTGGAGCGAAATATTGAGGAGCACCATTTCCTTAGAACGATACGGTGGACAGATGAGTCACTTTTCACTCGGGATGGCATGTTAAATTTACATAACTGGCATCATTACGCTCAACAAAATCCATTTGTAACACGAAACTCATCGTTTCAGACGCGATTCAGCTTAAATGTTTGGCTTGGAGTGGTTGGCGATAGCTTGATAGGTCCACATGTGTTCCAAGGTCATCTGACTCGGAATACATATTTGGAGTTTCTGGAACATCATCTTACAGGAGTACTAGATGTCATTCCTGTACCCCAACGAGTGGAAACCATTATCTAACACGATGGGGATCCTGCACGTTCTTCCAGTGCCGTTCGGGACTTCTTGAATCAGCAGTATCCGCGATGGATCGGTCGAAATGGACAAATTCCTTGGCCACCTAGATCACCGGATCTCACTCCATTGGACATCTATGTTTGAAGTTTTCTGAAGGAAGAAGTTTACCTCACAGAAGTTGCCAGTTTGCAAGATTTAAGCAGCCGGCTTGATGATGCAATAATAAAACTGAGGGATTCCGTTCGTAAGCGGGCAAGGGCATGTATCAGGTGTGGGGATGATCAATTTCAGCAGCGGCACTAAATTTCACACAATCTTTCGAATGCATATGTGCTTTAATCATAAACGTGAGATACGTCATTTTTTTTTTTTTTTTTTTGCATATTCCTTTGTGAAAGACGTGAGATGCGTCTTTTTTTTTTTTTGCATATTCCTTCGCGAAAGACGTGAGAAACGTCATACTTCTTTTGTTTCCATGCCATTGTGTTTGTAAACGTGATACAACTGCTACTTTTCTTGTTTGTCTTTAAAACTTTCTTTTTTGCATCTGACAAAACAGCGGGCTGAAGGCGGACATGAAATCAGGAACAACCATGGTACCCCGTGAGTCTCTTTCTCGACGAACGTCAAATTCAGTAATGAATGTATTTCAAACAGAAAGCTAAATTTCTCCTGAACTAGAACACCGATATGGTTTATTTTGGGCTCATTCTAAAGCTTGTGGAATGGACAAGTTTTTGGTAAATTTGACCGATTGTAGCTTGAACGGTGTTTGCAAAATTGCCAGTTAAACAATTTAGTAACAACTCTATTTTAAACTTCGCCAATGTTTTGATGCTTATAGCTCGCCGTCAAATTAAGGTATCCTGATTTAAATGGTGTCACCCGATATGAATTTTTCTGCTCTTTCCAAATATGTGCTTGGTTTGTGTGTAAGTCTTTCAGAAAGCTCACAAATTTAGGTTTTTTTCAGACGGGATAGAAAAAAAACAGATTTTTTTTGTATCTACAATAACTCGGATACGGTTAGAGATAGGACAGAGTTTCTATGGTGTTTTTTACTCCCCATGGACTGTTCTATCACCTCCTTTCGTTTGTCAGATTATGTCAAACTTACCCTGTATAGCAATAAAATATAAGCATAGATGTTTGTTTGAAAAATAAAAAGGAACAATATTTCGAGTGGAGAAATCAAAATTCATTATTAATTACTTTTAAAATTTTTAAACATTAAAGTAATAGTGGTTTTTTTTTAATTTTAATGTTTGTTTTCAGAAATTGTAGCTTCCAAATTGTGTAAAAAGGCAATTTCTTTTTCAGAAATAAAAGATTGTTTTTAAAGAAAACTTATGTAATTCTACCTAATTCTAAACGCTTAAAAAATTAAAACTTGCAGTTTAATTAATTGCTAATAGCAAAATTTAATCTAAAAATTCAAAAAAAAAAAAAAAAAGAAAGAAAGAAAGAAAGAAAAGAAAGATCAAATGTTGCCAGTTTTTTCGAAATTTTAGTTGTTAATTTGTTTGTTTACTTTAAAAAATCCATTGCAGATTAGAGGCGTTTGCAGATTATAGGTCCGAAGATTAACGAGAGTTGACTGTATAAAGTTAAATGTAAGAAAAAAATTCTGAAAATTTTCACAAGATTCTTTTTGTAAATTTTCTGCACTAAAATTAAATTAAAATTTCAAAAGGAAAAGAAAATGTTCAATATCACCCCCAACTTAGAACTAAATATCTAATTTATGAGAGAGAAAAAAAAAAAAAAAAAAAAAAACTTACTAGTTGTCAAGAAGCTGGTCTTGAATTCAAAACATTTTCAGGTGGTGGGAGCTGTTGGGGTGTTGAAGTTCCAGGTTCATCAGAAACTATTTCAGGTAGAACAACACTTTGTGTTGATGTTCCAGCAGAATAAAAATCTAAATTTATATCTTTTTCTTCTAAGACTCTTGTTTCATCAATATTTTCTGGAACTTCCAAAGTCTGCATACATATGAAGAATCACAAATAATCCTTCCATGCAAAAAATTTAGAGTATACATCAATAAAAGACAGATGGAAAAAGCAGAAACTTCCGAAGTTAATGAAAATTATTCATAACAATAATAATAATTAAACAATGATGAGGATGTTATTTAAAAAATGTTTATAATTTAATTATTGAATACAAGACAATAAGATTGTCAAAAAATATGCATCAGTTTGAAAAATGCTATCTCTTCCCCCTCTTTGAACTGTAAAAAAGCAGCTCCAGAGTGTTACTAATAGAATTTAGGCAATTTAAATGCATTAATTTTTTTTTTATTATATTCTGATAATAATAAAATTGCATTTAGAATACTGACACTAAATCCACCTGCTGTTATATTTTCATCACCCACTGCTGATCTTCTGCCTATCATGGCCCGAACTCTATTTTCAAATTCCGTCATTTTTCCTCGGCATTGAGATCCTCCTCCTGTTCCTTTTTTATAATGCTGCACTTTAGCTGCCTTATTCCTGACATTGTACTTCAGGTATTGTTGCAAAGGCTGTAAAAAAAAAAAAAAAAAAAAAAAAAAAACTCTTTCTTTCCCAGAAATAAACCGGGTTTTTTGGGAAGGGAATTTTGAAAATTCCCGGAATTAAAAAAATTTCTGGCAATTTTGAAATAATTTGTTGTATGGACGCATTTTTTCCATTTTTATTATTTTTAATGACTTCCCATTTTTAACTATAACTGTAGAAAACAGCTCAACTCTTTTTTCCGGTATGTATTTTTATTTGTAAACGCGCGCTAACCTCAGCATGTGAGTTAATGTCTAATTTCGAATACAGTTTAGAGTGTTTTCGAGTAATTTAGATTTCGATTGCTGTCTATTTGTGTAATCTTCTATTTATATAAGATGGTTAGACCTATATCAAGTGTGTGGAAACATTTTATTGAGAATAAAAGAACTGCTAAATGCAAATACTGTGAGAAAGTATACTTGGTACCTAATGCTCTAAAATGGCAAAACATTTAGATGTGTGTAAACGGAAAACTATTGTTGTATCTGTACCTGCGTTTTCAAATACAGATGATGAGTTTATCGTTGGTTCTTAAGAACTGATAATTGTCCATGTCTAAAACTGTAAATGTCTGAAATGTAACATGTCTAAAACTATATCAATTGATCAAGACTTTTCAGGATCTCTTGCAGCCAATGCCTCCTCCTCTACTCTTCTTATTTCAGACGTTGTTGACTGCTTTTATAAATAGCTGCTTTTGAAGAAAAAAAAAAAGATCGCACTCACTATCTTTTTTATAAACCTAATATCAGTGTCACATATTAGTTTAAGGAAAATCTACATAATGGGCTTTCTGTGAAATCCGTAGAAAGAGTTAAAAAAATATTTTAAAGCTGTAAATTATTATATATATGTATATATAATTTAATAATTAAATGCTTTAAAATATTATTTTTTTTAAGTTATCTTGAGTATGGCATAAGGATAGGGAAAAAAACTTCCCATGTGATTTATTTTTTCGCAGAAAATATTTTATATTTTTTAGTTTTATTCATTGCCAGCACCCATGTATGTAAGTCAGTTTTTTATGAAATCTAGCTAGGTTTCAAACTTAGTTCCTTTGGCCCAATGAACTATTATTCCACTAAGAGTGATGTCCTCATTCAATATTTCACTTGCCTATAAGTTTCATGTTTTCTTTTTGTGAAGATGCAGAGTTACAAGTGATCTTTTTTAAAAACTATAATCACATTGTGATGGAAAGGAAAAATTTAAGGTTGCTCACTCCTTTTGCGACTTCCCATCTCTAATCACCAAATCCCATGTAAGTCTATGGTGAAATTTGTTTATAAAATTACTCTTTACCTATTTGAAATTTGAAATTTTGTTTTCACATTCAGAAAATTTACAACTGCTATATTCGTACTCGTTCTCAAAAATTGATTTTTTTAAACTTTAAAGTTTTATTTTATGGCTAAAAAATGAGAAAAATGTTTATCTTTGAACTCAGAATTCAAATTACAAAAAAAAAAAAAAAAAAAAAAAAATTGGAAAGGGAGTACTAATTTAATGGTTGTGTATATTTTTAGAGTGTAAAAATGGAATTTAGAAGTAATATATAGGTAATGTGCAATTCTATACACAATTTTACCCATAGAATAACAGGAGCTTTGGGTGACCTTGACGTTTTGTGATGTATCTCCTTGAGTCATAACTTTGTTTATATACTTAACGCATGTTTAAATAAAGGCCAAACAAATTTTTACAAGAATGAAAAATAAACAGATGAAGTAGCGCTGACTTGTGTGCCCCAGGCTGTAATAATGGCCTGCTCACTTTTTACCCTTGTTCAGCAAACATCGACATAATCGTTACACATGAAATTATTCATTACTTAATTTTTAATAATGAAATTAAACATTTCTTCCAAAAAGCCTCATTCTTTAGATGTATTTACAGAACAGATGCTAAAGCATGTTTTTTTTTTTTTTTTTTTTTTTTTTTTTTTTTTTTTAAGAACATTGGTTTAAACACTGGCCAGGTCATTTTTGTAAAAATTAATGTGTCTTTTCATTCAAAAATGTTTTTAATAAATTTACACTTTTTAATATTCTTTTAACAAAGTACATGAGGCACTTAAATAAATATTTTTTAATTTTCTATATTTTACATGTTCCACAGTTTTTTCAAGGCAAAATGCGAAGTGCTTCCTAATTTATATGTATTAACCCTTTGCACTCAAAGACTTTTTCGCTTCGGCGAACCAGCAGCAGAAAGCTATTTTTTTTCTTATATGCTGAATTACTTATCATTAACATAAATTATTTCGCACACAATTTAATTCATAAAACTTTTTACCTCTCGAATGCAAAGGGTTAATTCATATTCCATTTAAGAGTTTTCTGCATACACAGGGTGTCCCAAAAAGATTGAATTGCGGTTTAATTCTTTACCTGTTAGAGATGAGAGGGTAATGTAAATTGCAAAAGTGTATAAAATAGGATAGGAAATAAAACTATGCTAATAAAAATATCTTCCTATTAATTTTCAAAATATTACATTTTTAAAATTTTTATACGCTCTAGACAAATTTTGTCAATTAGAAAGTTTTTATTTTCAATGCAACAACATCACTACAAAAAAACTGCATTCTTGTATCTTTAAAACTGAATGAATTATACTTAATTGAAAACTGAGGGACCATATATCAAAATAGAAATGTAAATTTGTGACATATTATAAAAAGATAAATTGTATCATAGCATTTGCATTAAAACAATTCTTGAGTATGTTGGACTGATTCACGATCAAGTCACGTAATACATTTATTGTTATTTTTTTTTTTTTTATAATATGTCACAAATTTACATTTCTATTTTGATATATGGTCCCTCAGTTTTCAATTAAGTATAATTCATTCAGTTTTAAAGATACATGAATGCGGTTTTTTGCAGTGATGTTGTTGCATTGAAAATAAAAACTTTCTAAGAGACAAAATTTGTCTAGACGGATCGTATAAAAATTTAAAAAAGTAATTTTTTGAAAATTAACAGGAAGACATTTTTACTAACATAGTTTTATTTCCTATCTTATTTTGTACACTTTTGCAATTTACATTACCCTCTGATCTCTAACAGATAAAGAATTAAACCACGTTTCAATCTTTTCAGGACACCCTGTATATTTAATCTGTGTGAATAAATAATAAACAAACTATATTTTACTGGAAAAAAAAAATCATAATTTAAACTTCTATTTTCCTCCCACAATGTACCTGAAATTTTTTTTGCACTCTGTAAACCAAGCATAAGTAATAGTTTACATTCTGTAGGAAACATGCTTTTGTTCATCTAAATAATGTTACTTTCATTCCGTTGAGCAGCATGGAAATATATTAAAATATGCTTTAAACGACATTGTATTCAAATTCTTTTCAGAGTCCCTATACTAATCCTTCATTTTCCATGTACAAATATTTAAAATAAAATATTTTTATTGATTATTATTTTTATTTTGAGACATTAATTCTCCCTTGATACATGAAAAAAGCAAACTTAAAGCAGTAAAATAATTTCTTGAATTTCATAAGTAAATCCAAATAAAATATTTTAATTAAATTTCTTTGAATTAACCTGGCTGGAAAAATCTTCATTTTTTTTTATAAAGTATCCTGAAATTAAATTGAACCGTATTTTTTTGTATATATTATTTTGTATAGTGCATATAATTATTCGAACACCCTATTACATTTTTCTGTTTTATTATTTAACGACATTTCTTATTTTAATTTATCGTTAATTACATGTTTTAAAAGTACAGTAGAGTCACTCCAGATTTTTTCATTTTTAATAAACATGTACTTATTCAAAATCAGAAAGTGAATAATAGTGCATCACCGCATGAATAAGTTTTGCATAAAGTGTTTTGTATGTATTGTTGCGTTTATCTTACTTTTTAATTTATACTAAGAATTTTAACACTGTTTATTGCATTTCTCATTTCTTATAGAATGAATATAAATGCATGAATTTAAGCTCATTCTTGTATTCATCCTTATATAGCATATCAATTTATTTTATTCCAGTAAAAGCCAAGCAAATGATTTTACTTCTTATTACCAACCAAAATTTTCATAAACATTTCATTACCAGTTATTGCATTTTCAAGTATAAAAGACTGCCATTTAACAGCCACAATAATTTCTTGAAAGTGTTTTGTAAAGAAATCAACAGTTAAATGAATAAACTCTTGTTTAGTTTATCGAAGTGAGAGAGTTACGGTTTCACAGAAATTATCCACCGAAATATTACACTCGAACCTCGCCTAGTTAACATGAACACGCTTAATGTGAATTACTTTTAACATGAACTGTTTGGGGGCCCTCTTTATTTGTGTATGAAATTTTTCTCTTTACATAAATCTAAAAATACATAATTTTTACGCAGTTAATGCATAATTATCATATCCAGGGTTAGTAAGTTTTTGACGTTTGATAGTTTTTGAATGTTTAAAAAGCATGTCAAAACCGTCAAAGACCCATACTTTTACTTATAATTTAATATGTAAAAATGTTGATTTTATAAATAAGATATTATTTATGTTTATGAATACAGTTAACTCTTTGAAATTTTCAAGATCTTTAATCCATAATTCGCTTTTGGATTAAAAATGAAATTTACTGTAGCAAAATTAGTAGCAGTTAAATTTTTATTTCATTCTTTTATGGAAAATTACTTCCCCTGAACCATATATAACTATGTCATTTTTAATTTATTAATGCAATTGATAAGATTGTTAGTATTACTATGAGGACTAAAACTTAAAAAGAATGTTTGATACTTTGCAATCACAGTTAGATGATTTTATTATAGCACATTTCAAAAAATTTGGAAAAATCAAAATAATCTTATTTCAGAACAAGAAATTACATTTTTATATAAGTGTATTTAAAAAAATAACAATTGTTTCAATGTTTAAAATAAATTAAAAAAATAAAAATAAAATAAAAATAAAACTAATGTTAATTAATGTATAAATAATGTGTAAGTGACAGACTGTGTATTAAAAATAGTACATGGTTAACATTTTAGAATGCTGACTTATTTTTGAATAAAATCCACATTTTCTATAAATAATGCATCTTAATTGTCAAACTTAATTGCATTACCAACCAAATTCATTCATTTCTTGGATTAATAAAAACTCAATTTATATCGGCAAAAAAAAAAAAATAATAATAATAATAATAATTAAATAAATAAATAAAAGCAAAAAATGACTCATATAATTTGTAAACATTCGGTCTCAAGATCTGAGAAAAAGGCAGATTTGCATTGCAAAAGAACAGGATTTAATAAAGAAAAAAAAAAAATGTTTAAACCTTTTTTTTTTTTTTTTTTTTTTTTTTTTTTTAAGTATATATCTTTATTAAACATATTTGTAAATTAAAATTCCCACTTTGAATAATAGTTAATGCTCTAAAACTAAATTTTATTTGTCTAAAAATAATTAAAACTAATAATAATAAGGGATGAGATTTTTTCAGGATTTCTTTGTACATTTTTATTTTTTCTTTTCTTTTTTGAAATAAAGTATACTGCAAGTAATAAAGCTTGAGCTTTGTAAAATTTAAATTTGTACTTTCTGATACGAAGTTTTGTTACATAATCTAATTAAAATACGATTTTATATATCCATTTTAGTGAAAACAATAATTTTTTTTTTTTTTTTTAAATAGGTGAACAATAAAGCATTTATTTCTTTCTGCAATATAAAAACTTTGCCATCTGAAATCTTTTATTTTGTGCTTAATGTTTATTTTTTGCATAACACATTTTTTTTTTTTTTTTTTTTTTGTTTTTTGTCAATCTTAACCTTAAATAAAAAAATTTGCAATATGTATAATTATAAAAATTTAAGTATTCTTTCCATTATCGATAATGGAACGAAAAAAAAAAGAAAGAGATAGCTAGATACAAAAGCAGGGGAAATTGTGATACCATTAAAAAAAAAAACTGAGAATTATTGCAGGATTGTTTCAGCAATGTCAAAATAATTCTAAAAAAAAAAAAAAAAAAAAAAAAAAAAACAGGAGGTCTAAACTTAAAATTTTTATAATTATACATATTGCAAGTTCTGTAATAAGTTAAAATATAAAGAAATTCATATTTAAACGTGGCACAGGCAATTTGATAAAATTTATCAATGCATTAGGCTAAAATTTACCATGCATATGGGAATGTAAATAGGATTTTTTTAGTTAACTGTTATACTATATAAGAATATAATTTTCTCAACTGAAAACTTTTAAAAAAGTTAAATTACTTACAAAATGTTTCATGCATTTTTACATTTCCTGCACTTATTACAAGTACACAACGGGGGGAAAAAATAAAATAAAAGCGAGCATTTGTCAAACATATATATGTGTAAATACAGTTTATAACTTATTAATAAAGGAAAAACAGAAACATTAGAATAATAACTTAATAACGATCAAATCAGAACTAAATATGTTTTTATTATTCAATGCATTTGAAAATAATCTCCTTTTTATTTTAATCTAAGAATAAAGGCTTAAGAAGAATAATATTATGGTGTTTATTTAAAGTTTTGTACCTATTATTTCAAGGTGTAACATTTTTACAAATATAGAAAAAAAGATATTAATACAGCAAAAGTAAGTTGCTATTTTCTCACAAAGTATATATATGTTTTCAATTAGTTTTTCATAGACTCCAATGAAATTAAACAAAAATTCAGAAGATTAGTAAGAATTACAAAAACAACAACGCAACACAAATACAGACTATAAAGCGATACAAACGTAAATATAGGCGAGGAGCAGCTAGTGAAAGTTGAGAGAGCAACAGTCTGAAAAATAAATGAGATAAAAAAGAAATACAGTTAATTTCATTTCAATAGCAAAATTTTGTGGAACATAAAACTTTCTTATATTTGATTACAACATCCGCATTAATAAAATGGCGGAATACAGGTGCAGTTTTAGCTCAAGTATTTACGTAAACTGGATTAGTTCAATTTTCATTCAATTTATGTGCCTAATCTGACATCCATATTTTGTACGTTTTTCGTAGATACGTCTATGTCCGAAATTTCACATATTGTGAACATACTGGAGCTGGAGATCTATGTTCAGAACTCGTCTATAGACGTAACTCGGACGCGATAGATGAAATATGAACGTATGTGTTATGTGGGTAAGCCTATTTGAAAGAATCTATACAAAAATAAACACAATTATTTACAATTTTGTAACAGTATTCTTTGTCACAGGAAACGAATGTATGTTATTCAATATTATTTGCAATATTCCGTTTTCGCATGTGCGTCCTTCTTCAGAAATAACGTTTCATGGACTATGTTTTACTATTGTTATTTTATGATAGAAATTTTATTTTTAAAATAAAAGAAAATACGATTACATTAAGTGAAAATTATAATTCAAAGTGTTGTTATTCAAAAATATAAATCGTATGCACTATGTACGATACGCCTATATAATGCATTTCTCTAAGTCCCATTTTAATTAAGTAGAAATTAGAAATAGATTACAAAAATAATAGGATATCGGAATATATTACCATAGACAGTACATTGTCAAAAAAAATAACAGTTATCTGCTGCAAAATTAAGTTGTTTGAGCTTATTTTCTCCAATCACAGAGAGTTTCTTGCAGCAGGAAACTCTTATTTTTTTTACAGTGCACTGTAAAAAAAAACCTATTACCAGCTGCAATCTGTGATTTATTTTATCCAATCACAGATTGCAGCTGGTAATAGTTATTTTTTTACAGTGTAACTGTATATAATATAATAACATTACTATATGGCATTTCCTTTGTCATTATTATATATATTTTTATGTCAAGAAAGAAAATCTAAGTTAAAAATAAATAAATTATTTTTGAAAAAGTGAAAAATTTTATTAGATTACAAAAAAAAAAAAAAAAAAAGGATTTTTTTAAGTGGGGAAATCGAAAAAAAAATCCGTCTAGGTTTTTTGGGGTTTATGGGTTGTTTTGAAGCCCTGCTACATTAATCTCATTGAAAATTCTTTATACATTAGTTTTTTTCAAAACATTCAACTGAAGAAATGCTTTGATGTTCCACCCTTTAAACGTATTACTAAATTAACTTCATGTTCCCATTAAAAAGTATATATGGAAATAAAGAAAAGGAATTTCATAGAGGACATCTTCAGTGCTTTCAATATTTAAAAAAAAAAAAAAAAAAAAAAAAAAAGCTAAAAATATCATTTTATCGCTTAAATTTCTGTTTATATAGTCCATCTTTATTAATATTATTAACCTTATACAACTGACCATTCAATGATTCTTCTGCAGTGGTTTTTTAGGATTTTATTTAGGGAAGGGCTGAGTTACGATCGAAATTGTTTTATAGCATACGGATATCATAAATATTAATATTTATTATTATTATTATTAATACTTTTTGAATTTCTACAAAATTTCTTGTGGGGCTGCAGCCGATCAGCTGCTCTTCTGAATACACTACTCATTCTCTTCTCTATCCCTATTTATGAAATATATATCCATTTAAAATTGAGGAAACATCTACATAAACACGTGCAACTGATTAAACAATTCCACTGAATTTTCATTATTAAACTGTAATAAACATTTATTAAAATGGTATATCAACAGAGATTACTTATGCAATTCTCAACTAAATGACACCTCACAAGTATGACAAATTTGCTGCACATTCAGATGGCCTACCTGCCAACATTACCATTTTTTAAATACACTAGCATTTTAAAAAATAAATCTGCCATGTATATTTTCGACGAATACATAAAATGAAATAAGCTGAAAACATTTAAAAAAACATTCCAGTATGAAATCTTCATTGAAACGATGACTTTGCACCAATGAGATGAGATTTATAAGAACTTTTACAACTGATTACTGCATTTTACAAATGAAATGCTTCTCAACAATATAACTAGATTGTTGTCTAACGACATCAGATTTTTCAGAAAATTCTTAATTGCATATTTCAGAACTGTAAGGCTTCTTAACAGTATGACTAAGTCGGTGCCTACTGACATAAGATTTCCGAGAAAATCCTTTATTGCATATTTCACAACTGAAAGGCTTCTCACCAGTATGACTAAGATAGTGTCTATTCAGAGAAAATTTTTCTGAAAATAGCTTACTGCATATTTCACAACTGAAACGCTTTTCACCAGTATGTTTAAATCGGTGTCTATTAAGATCAGATTTTTTTGAAAATTGTTTTTGGCACATTTCACAACTGAAAGGCTTTTCACCAGTATGATTAAATCGGTGTCTATTAAGATAAGATTTTTTTGAAAATTGTTTTTTACACACTTCACAACTGAAAGGCTTCTCACTAGTATGAATACGACAGTGTTTAATCATAGAAGATTTTTCTGAAAATTGTTTATTGCATATTTCACAACTGAAAGCCTTCTCTCCAGTATGACTAAGTCGGTGTCTATTGAGATGAGATTTCAGGAAGAATTCTTTATTACATATTTCACAAGTGAATTTCTTCTCACCAGTATGACAAAGTTTGTGCACATGCAAATGAGATTTCTGAGAAAATGTTTTATTACATATTTCACAAGTGAAAGGCTTCTCACCAGAATGACTAAGTCGGTGTCTATTGAGATGATATTTCAGGAAGAATTCTTTATTACATATTTCACAACTGAATTTCTTCTCACCAGTATGACAAAGTTTGTGCACATGCAAATGAGATTTCTGAGAAAATGTTTTATTACATATTTCACAAGTGAAAGGCTTCTCACCAGAATGACTAAGTCGGTGTCTATTGAGATGATATTTCAGGAAGAATTCTTTATTACATATTTCACAACTGAATTTCTTCTCACCAGTATGACAAAGTTTGTGCACATGCAAATGAGATTTCTGAGAAAATGTTTTATTACATATTTCACAAGTGAAAGGCTTCTCACCAGAATGACGAAGCTTATGCGCGCTCAGATAAAATTGTTGAGAAAATTCTTTATTACATATTTCACATCTGAAAGGCTTCTCACCAGTATGAATGCGTTCGTGTCTATTCAGATGAGATTTCCGAGAAAATCCTTTATTGCATATTTCACAACTGAAAGGCTTCTCACCAGTGTGAGTGAGATAGTGTTTATTCAAAGAAGATTTTTCTGAAAATTGTTTATTGCATATTTCACAACTGAAAGGCTTCTCACCAGTATGACTAAGACAGTGTTTATTCAGATAAGATTTTTCTGAAAATTGTTTATTGCATATTTCACAACTGAAAGGCTTCTCACCAGTATGAGTAAATACATGCTTGTCAAGAATCGATTTTAGTGAAAATTCTTTATTGCATATTTCACAACTGAAAGGTTTTTCACCAGTATGAGTAAATTCATGTCTGTTAAGATTAGATTTTTGTGAAAATTCTTTGTTGCATATTTCACAACTGAAAGGTTTTTCACCAGTATGAGTAAATTCATGTCTGTTAAGAGTAGATTTTAGTGAAAATTCTTTATTACATATTTTACAACTAAAAGGCTTCTCACCTGTATGACTCAGTTGGTGTCTATTCAGATCAGTTTTATTAGAATATCGTTTACTGCATATCTCACAGCTGAAAGGCTTCACTTTGGCATGATTAAGTTGGTGCTTAGTTAAATTACATCTTTCAGAAAAACATTTTTTACATTTTTCACAAATGAAAGGCTTTATATCCATTTCAATACAAGATGTGTACCTAAATCAGATCTGTAAGAAAATATCTTGTTTTATGAAACATAAGTAATATAAGTCTTTATAAAAGTATGGATAAGTTTGTCAAAATTTAATGAGATTTTTAGGAAAATCAAATAGGCTCTTCCAACCCACAGTTTATCAAACAGATAGGACAGAATATATGCCAATCCTACACCTACGCTGCCCACCTTCTACGAGAGTATTTGCGTGCGCTCATTGGTTGGCGTAATCACGTGAGCTTATTTCTTTGGCAGAAGTATTGGCGAAGCCTAGTCCAGAGAATCTGGTTACCATTAATGTTTACGTTTAGGTTTACTTTATTTATCGTACGTATATGATAGAGTTAGGCATTTTTTTAAAAGTAAGATTTAGGGGAATATGATGTATTTTATGCCAGTTTTTTTCCCTTACTATTATACATAGTAATACAGGTTTAGTTTAAAACGTATATAATAAAGAAGACAAATTTTAAAAATGTCAATATCTCTATTTTGAATAATTTAAACTCCAGTATGTGTAGTTATTATAATTACTTTAATATGAATTCCGGAATTATTGAAAGTTTTCGTTTGTTTGTGTTTTAAGAATGTCAGCTGGAAAATAACCGAACGATTGTCACTTAAAAAAAAACAACAAAAAGGCTGTTTTTGATGACTACGTATAATAACGAAATATTTATTAACTATAATATTTATTAATATTAAGCTTCCAGCGCATGAGTTTTATTTTAAAAGTATTCTAATGATAAAAATTTGTTGCTGATATTGTTATCTTCATACCTCGATGTTAAAAATTTGTTGCTGATATTGTTATCTTCATACCTCGATGTTATAATACTTTGTTTTTAAAGTTAGTAATTCCATTTTTAAATATGGATTAATGTATAACATTATTGAACATTTATAATACTCAACTATGTTCCATAAAAATTTAAAACAGAATAAATGATACTGAATTTCAGTTATGCCATTCATAAATAGTTTTATCTGTTTAGTATTTTCTATTTTAAATATGATCATTTTGTCATTAAGTTTTCATCAAATGTTTGAATTAGAGCTTCTTACAAACACTGAAGAAATTCCCCAATCGTAATTTAAGCAATTTTTACACAGCCTAAAATTTTAATTTTATTGTTTCCACTAAGGATGAAATGAATTATTTCTAAACTAATAACAGTGTTTTAACTAATAATAAGTGTTCTATTGTGCTTCATCTTATGCAATATCCTCATAGAAGAGAAATTCCTAAAATAATCAAAGTGATTATAACAGATAATACATTTGTTTGTAAAAAACTTACAACTTGCCCCTCTACAGTAAGAATAAGTTAAGCAATTAAATAAATTTTGTAAATGAAAATATAAACATACAAATACAATAGATGTCTGTTCATACAATTTATATATATATATATATATATATATAATTTCTGTCATAAACAGAGCCAGCTTTTGATAAAATAATTTGTTGGATCAAATGTTTATTGCTGTAAATTAAATTAAATGTAAAAAATTATTTATTCATCAATAAATAAGCAGATAACTCTTGAATTATAAACTTCTTCCCAAATATATATAGATTAATTTTGATCCAAATTTTAGGATTTGTTTTAGTTCAAAGAAAATAAAATCTTTAAAAATTTAGACAGATTATTATTACTTCTTTAAAGACTCATTAACTACCTAACCTATGTTATAGTCAATTTTAGAAATATATGCATTTAATTTTTATTTAATAATAGTAATAAGGTCTAGTAATTTAGGCATTAATTAAAAAAAATTATTACAAAATTTCCAAAAGAAATGAATTTTTTAACGTTCTTCAAATTTTTCAATAAAATAAATTAGATTCATTAAGACAAATTGTGTATTCATTAAACAAAAATGAATTTTTAAACATTCTTCAATTTTTTTAATAAAATAAATTAGATTCATTAAGACGTAATTGTTTTAAATGAATTTTATCAAAATATATTTAAAACATTTCACAACAGAAGAAACTAATTCGAAATTCATCCTGTCTGTTCTAATAAGATACTTTATTATTATTTTAATTTTGATACTTTATATTTCAATTTAAAGATCATTTGCTAAATAATATTTTGTATTAAGTATGCATGTTATTTTTCAGCTGTTAAATTTACTAGATTTTAAAGATTGATAGTAATTATTTAAATATTCATGTATATTTTATAAAGGAGTGTTAAATTTTGAACTGGTTTCCTAGTAGTTTTGAGATGTTAAATGAGTATTAATAATTTGCCTATTTTTTTTTTAATAGACTTGTTTAATTTAATAAAATAAAATGTGAATGAAAATAAATCTATAGATACTTCAGGGAAATTTAGAAAACAAGTCTTCTAATATTATTTATTGATAAATAACACTGCTCTGCAAAAAAAAAAAAAAAAAAAAAAAAATTTCGAGATCTCATCCCATTCTTGCTGATTCTTATGTAAAATGTCCTCCTGAATCCGAATATGACTCCCATTTTGCCCAATCACCCACCGTTTTCTAGATACACCACCCCCTCCCTCAATTTCTTTCCCTGTTCGATAATATTATGATCATGAATTTGATTTGAAGAATGAAAAATAATTAATTTAACACCTGAAAACAAAATATATATATATATATATATATATAATGTAAAAAAAAATAATAATAATAACAGTTTAAAAAAATTAAAGCTATGTAATGCATAATTTCAGAAGCAAATCCCCCCCCCCAAATTTTTTCCGTGTCACAAATGTCCATGTTTTACAATTTTCCAACTCTGTAACCCCTCAGAAGATATTTAATGGTTGTAATAATCCACCCCTGTCCTAAAAATCAAATTTATATCCATAAAATCACTGAAAAATGATTTAAAAAAAATGGGTGATAGGGCAAAATGGACATCATATTCGGGTTCGGGCAGTCATTTTACATAAGAATATGATGAAATGGTGTCATAGGCAATTTTCATGCTGAGCAGTGTAATTAATAATTTAAATACTTATTTATTATTAAATAAACGTATTGTAATAATTAAAATATTAAATTGTAATTTAAAATTTCATACCGTATTTCCTGGCGTATAACGTGCAGGTTTGTGAAATCAGTTGTACAACAGTAATTTAAATTTACAGTAAAAGCTATTTTTTAACAAGCTTTTGTTTCTTACAAATATAGCTTTATTTGTAAATTAAATTATCTGGTGTGTAACTAATTTATTTCACCTATGCATTATACGCCGGAAAGTACAGTAATTACAGTGATAGATGATAAATATATTTTTTGTCCATAATTTATTAAATAAGTCAGTTTTTTATTTTCACCTGTGTTACATTGAAATTAAAAAGAAAATCTTTTGAAAGAAAAATATTGTGAGGCTTTTATATACGCTTATATTTTTATTTAATTCTACTTCACTTGGGAGTGTTAGAAAGTAAGATGTCTCTGAGACAAAATGTTAGCAGCAAGATTTCCGTAAACTGCTAAAGTTTGGCAATATTCAGATACTCTACTGTGCAACCGCGAAAAGAAGGCATTCGACCTTGGAATAGTTCATTTTGAAGAAGGGGCGGCCGAATGAAATGCAAATGATGCTTGGCGGCAGTTCTTTT
Organism: Salticus scenicus; assembly: GCA_963930645.1. Taxonomy (NCBI): domain Eukaryota; kingdom Metazoa; phylum Arthropoda; class Arachnida; order Araneae; family Salticidae; genus Salticus; species Salticus scenicus. Next base: position 250,053,789 of record OZ005660.1, read on the forward strand.
CGCCAAACAATTGTTTGACTTATCAGCTTCTTTGGCACCAATACGAACAGTCAAAGAGTCATTTGTTGCTAATTCAATAGAAAATTGCTAAATTTTTGTCAATTTAAATATTGTTTTAATTATTTCTTATAATTTTTTTTATCAGATATGCAGAAAATCGATAAAACAAAATAGCTTTAAACATTGCTTATAATTTGTGTTCACATGTATGTTTATTTCTAGTACTTAAATTAATTGAATCCCTAAAATTTACTCGTTTAGCTTTTAACTTCTCAAAGTATACGTAAAACAGTTTTTTTTTGTAAATATTCACTATTATGATTAGTTCAATTATTTAAATGTAAAAATATATCATAATTGAATGTTTTGTAAATATTAACTATCGTGAATAATTAAATTTCTTCCTTTCTACTTTTATTACAACCATTATATGATTATGTTATGTTATTTAATGACAATTACAATAATTAATTTAATGCTTATTTTATCAAAACTGTAATGGTATTAATCATGGTTTCTTTTATTTCATACATTGTAGAAAGAAACTTTTTTAAAGTTTAATTAAGTTACTTCTTTCATCCCTTTCTGCTGATAATGATTGCACTTAAAAATTACTTCTCGGAAGCCATTAAGATTACTTTATTTAAAAAAATCAAAATTTCTTTTTGAATGTTATTTGATCGCCGAAACTTTAAAATTTGTAAACAATAGTACCTCCGAACTCTTCTTTTAAATAGCAATTAAAAATACCTCCAAACATTAAGTTTATCAACAACTTCAAATTTTAATTTCACACTAAGAAACGGGCTAACAACGCCAATTCTGGAAGCCACTCTACTCTGTGTTACCATGGAAACACAACCTCTTACCTTATTTCATTAATGGAATCATCTGAAAACACGTGAGTCGAGTGCCAAGTTATCGCGGTTGTACAATACATGTTCTAAAAATTAAGGTGCTGTGAATGTGAAATATATACAGAAAATATTAGGTTGATTTCTTTAGAAATTGACCTATTGTAATCAGTTGTATGTATATAATAGAAAATGTGGTATCATGATAACTTACGAAATAATTAACCAAATCTAACCAAAGTTGGTCAGTGTGTGCAGAATATGCACAAATGAGGTTCGAAGAAAATGTCAAATATTTATTTTCTTAGTGGAAAATAAAAGTGAAAATGATAACAAATCTGCTGAAAAATCAAATTTTTTAAAATTAAACAATAAATCAATAGCTGCATTCTCATTTTACAGTGTGTATTTCTTTTAAACTCTTCTTACGTATAATATATAGCTTTGTAAAACTTATAATGGAATTTTGCTTAACTTTTGAGGAAATTCCAGAGATAAGAACTTTTCTCTGCAAATATTTTATATGAGATTGTTGTAACGTAACAAAGTTGCTCTTCCATTTTGTTTCAAATTAGCAGCCACTTAAAAACTTCATTTCAGTTTAAATTTTGATGTAAACCTAAGAGTCTCAAACAAGTTTATAAATGTATTTGATCCACCATTTTATTTAAAATAGCAGATAGTTTAAATTAATGAGAGTACTAAAATATTTGTCATTATAACTTTTAAAATACTAAAATAATTTTGCACCAAAATTGGACATATCTTGTATGGGTTCGGTACTCAACTTGCTGTGCAATTTTGTTTCCAAGTGGTGGCCACTTGAAAGTTTATTATCACTATAACTTTGGAAATATTAAATTATTACCAAAGTTGGATATCCAAGTGCTGGCCACTGTCAAATATCATTATAAAAAGGGTAATTATGCACTGATTTGCTCAAAACTCCATACATACAGTCGACAGCAAAATTATTCAAACACTAGCAAAAATTCCTATATAAAAAAATACACTTAATACTGATTTCTTAAATAAATCCTTGTTGAATCATGTCCTTAATCAGTCTAAGAATATGATTCGAAAAGAATTTATTTAACAAAACAGTGCGTACTTTTTTTTACACAGAAATTTTTGCTAGAGCTCAAATAATTTTGCTGCTGACAGCGTATACACAGTCTACATCAATGCCTCCACCGAATTCATTAACTCAGAGGAAATCTAATCTTCCACACACAATAACCTTTATCTGCCATCTTATGTTAAAATGGCATCTATTTGATAAGGAAAAAGCAAGTGACCTACTCTTGTGTTTGAGCTGGAAGGACTTTTTTGTGTTGTAAATAATATTTTCATCCAAATAATTATTTTAATGCGAAAATTCATTACTAAGTTATTAATTCAACCGAAGCATTAAAAAATATTACATTTTAATAATTTGTTATTTAAAAATAATAATAATAACAATCATGTTTTTTACACAGGAAATTTTATTTAAGAAAAATACAGAAATTCCATACAGTAGATACATAGGGTTTTAAAAGAATTACACTTTTTAAACAAACTTTTTATCATTTTATAGGCAAACATCTGAAAAATGTTATCACTTTACATGGTGCAGGAAGGAAATAAATAAGCATGAAGTGAGTCAAAATGTTATAAAACAACAAATGTAACTAATAAGGGTTTAACTGTCAGCCAAATGAATCCACAACTTAAATAATTATATTTATTACTATAAATAATACTGTTATGTAGGACTGGGCAATGTATCGATTCATCAAAAAATAACAATTTAATGCTTATATTGCTAAATCGATTTAAGTTTAAGGCAATACTTTCTAATATCGATTTTACATAATTGCTAAATCAATTTATGTTCAGCAAGTTTTTGATGTGTACATCAATGGCTGTGGAGGTAGCAATAGTGAAATGCAGCATATCAAAACCAAATGTAATTTATAGAAACTTGAGTGTTGATTTAACCCGATTTTCTCACTGTAGGTCATGATCCGATCCTTACGAAATTTTTTATTAATACTTATTTGGGTGTTATTATGACAAAGGCTGCATCATTGGAAGGGAGGAAGGTCTTATTCTCCATGTTGCCTAATCTAAAAAAAAAAAAAAAAAATGTGGTTGAAATTTTAAATTTGGAGTTGAAAGGGTATTAATATGTCAAAGACTGCAGCGTTGACAGGGGGGAATGTTTTACCTCTCACGGTCCATATCTCGAAAAACTATGTTCTGAACTTTACAAAATTTTAAATTTTGAATTGAATGGGTGTCAGTGTGACAAACACTGCACCATTCAAAGGAGGTGTGGGGGGGGGGGGAGATCCGAAACCATCATGGTGTTTTATCTTGGAAAGTTACGGTCCTAACTTTCTGTAATTTTAAATTTGGAGTTGGTTGGTTGTTAGTGTGATAAAGAGTGCACTATTGGAGGAGGAAAGACCTGATCCCCCATTATGACTTTTCATGGGAAGTTGCGGTCGTCCGAACTTTACAATTTTTCATCTGAATTTTATTGGGAGATGGCATGACAGAAACCGCATAATTTAATAGAAAGCATCCTTCCCACAACGGTGCTATGTATTTTAGAAACTCACGGTGAGATGTACACAAAACTTTTAATTTGAATTTGGTTGGATATAATGAAAATTACTTCGTTTGAATTTGACAGAACAAATTATTTAAACTAAGAAGAAGTCAAAAAATGAAATGAAAAACGTGTGGTAAATTACAGGTGATTGATGCATGAATAGTTTTGATAAGTCACTAACAATTTTATTGCTCTGCAAAATAATATAAACTGTTGTAAGAGTATTTTAAAGACAGATACCACCTAAACTCTTTATTACTATTACTTATTCCACTGCCCCATGTTTTTCCTTTCATACATAACTTTTTATAATCAAAGTAAGGGAGGCATACTATTGAAACAGTCGCAGCTATCGTAATCGTAGATCACAAATCCTGGAATTTGCGATCGGCTCACAAATTATGATACTATTGTAACATTTATGACTGTCACAAATGGCAACCCTTCGATCGCAAATTTGTGATTTCCGGTAACTGGCAATTCCATTATTTTAACGATTTGCCTCACTGATTGGCTTGATATGTAGGTGTGTCCGGTGTGCCGTGTGCAATGCAATGTTTATACAGGGTGGTCCGAAAAACATGATAGAATGTATTTTAAGTTTCTGATTTCAAATGTATTGATGCAAATATAATTCTTCCATTATTTAATAGCACATATAGTGACATTTCAGTTGAATGCTTAATTACCGGAAATAAAGAATAAGCAATATAGAATCACAAACCTTTTAAGATCAATTATATATCGTAAAAAAAAATTATGAGAATAACCGATGTAACATCCCCGTTCGACGGGCATGTCGTTCAGTGTTCAAAAAGAAAAGGACGCTTAGTGAAGAGATAATCGCGCAGTAAGTTATAGCACTCTAAAGTCGCAGTGATTTTTAAGCCATCAGATGACTGATGTAATGGTCCTAATCTCCCACTGATTTTCATTGTTTAGAGGTTGATGGACAGATATGAATCTACAGGGAGAGTTTAGGATGCAAAAAGAAAGGCGTCGGGACGAAAATCAGCAGTTGTTACTGACGATATCAGGGAGCCTGCACGTGCATACTTTGAGGATCAGCCAACCACTTCCACTCGACAGGCGGGCCAACAATTAAGCATATCCAAAACATCATTACAAAGGCTAATGAAAGCAGTAGGATTGTGTCCATACAAGATCCAAACGTGACAGCCGCTAAAGTGTGTGTGTGTGGGGGGGGGATACTGTGCAGCGGAGAGATTTCGCGAATCACATAATGGAGGAACTTAAAAATGGTTCCATCAGTGAATACAAGATCTGGTTCAGTGATGAGACCCATTTTCAGTTGAATGGTTTCGTGAACAAACAAAACTGGAGCCACTAAGGTACGGAAAATTCTCATCTCAGCGCCATCTCTTCACTGCATCCAGAAAAGGTCATGGTGTGGTGTGCCATATCGTCGAAGCAGATAATTGGTCCGATATTTATTGATGGTGTGGTCACAGGAGTGAAGTATCGAGAGTTGCTAAAGCATCACTTTGGCCCTGATGCGGGCCATCTCAAATGGACACGACGGTACTGGTTCAAGCCAGATGGGGCTTGTCCCCAAAAAACTTCTGCTGTCTTCACGTGGCTTGAAACGACGTTTGGTGAGCGTTTGATTGCATTGGATGCAGAGAAATTCACGGGGCACGGGATAGAGTGGACCCCATACAGTCCGGACCGAAATCCGTGCGACTTATTCTTATGGAGTTACATCAATGTTAGAACCTATAGGAATAGCCCTGATTCACTGCAGGACCTAAAATTGGCTATCAGAAGTGAGATTGATGCACTTGATTACGACACACTCCAGCGCATTATGACAGAGTTTCGGAACCGGCTTTATAACACTATAGTCGGGGACGGTAGACATTTTAAGCATCTTGTATATTAAATGTCATTCATATCTTTATTCAATAAAATATGTTTCATGTTCTTGCATGTTGTCTTTTTTCCACAATGATCACTTACTTTCTATCATGTTTTTCAGACCACCCTGTATTTACAAACATTTGAAAAAAAAATTACGATATATTTACCAATTTTTAAATATGAATGAAGTGATTGATTACATTTTATTTTAATTTCATTTTTTAGTAAAAAGTGTCTTTTGTGTGATGGATAAGTAGAGAAAAAAAAATATAAAAACTATATGTTAACATCCCAATTAAACTTACAGATATAGTACTATTCCTATTTTCGTAATAAAAAGTTCATTTAAGAGTGTTTTATTTATAAAATATTTTCTCTTTTATTTATGTATTTTGTAAAAGTCCTACACAAAATGGGAAAGCGAGGGGTTAATCTAATTTTTTTAATATAAACAAAGTGTCAATAAGTAATTTTGAAGTTGTTTAAAAGCAAGATATTTAAAAATATTTCCTTGTTATCTTTCATTTTCTAACATCAAAAAGCAACTTTTGAAAAATTGAATTTAATTAATGCCTTTATACATCTGTTATCTAATATATCTGTACTGATAAGTATAAAGGATTTAAGTCCATATTCTTGATTTTTCAGGAGACGAAAAATAAAGTTAAACTAACTAAAAATAAACCAGAAGAATTGATTAAGAAAAAGGGATTTCGTTGGCTTATACCCTTTATACCATTCAGTGATTGTCAACCTTCATTTAATAACGAGAAAATATTGAATTAAATATTTTATACCATAAATGAATGCTAAATTTCTGACTTGGATCTTTTTTTACTAATGGATTTTCTCAGAGACTAAATGACATAGACTTAAATCCTTTATACCAATAGATAGAGAATTTTTTTCTGAGTCTGACAAAGTACAGTCACCCAAAAAAAAAAACGCCAACCCCCACCTAATTTTGCCGTAAATTATCGTAGAAACATGCGACTGGTACCAATCAGTTTGTAATAACGTCTAGTTTATAATGTTGTAGTTAGATTTTACTTAGGGGGTCGTCTACATATTAAAACTGATATCAACTTCATTTTTTTCAATAGTAACCCCCATTTTTTATCATTTATTTGAATTCTTGGGATCTAATCATCACGGAAAATGGTATAGTTTATATATTTCGCTCAATTTTTCATAGAGTTATAAGCTGTCAAAGTTTGGGGATGCTAATGTTAAATGAATGTGACAAACATTAAACCATATCTTCCGAAATAATTATGATATTTAAATTCTGTTTTTTTTTTTATTCGTTAGAATGAAGTGACCCAAACATATTCCATGCAAATTTTTGCTAAAAAACATTTTTTAAATTATGAAAATTATTAATAAATTCATATTTGAAAAAATTATGAATTATGACCTATGTTAATTTTTGCACGAATAGAACGGGCATCATCAAAAACATGGGTTTCCAAATTTACAGCTCGTTCCTAACATTATTTTTTAAGTTACAGTGATATTTCACTTTTTATTCCTGTTAGGGGACCGTCACTTGTTATAATCTGTATCCTCTATAAGTAAATGTTTGTATATAATTTGACGGAAAACTATTTTAATTTACCTTTATGTTATTTTTTTTTTTTGTTTCCTAAGCAATATTTCGATGTTTATTATACAAATTGCCATATTTTTGTAAAGTTATCACAATGTAGGTGAGGGATTGTGAAAAAATTTCAAAAGAAAAGAATCTCAAAAGAGCCTCTGATTCGCTGAAACACTATTTTTAAAAAAAGACTAATTTGCATATTCCTATTTGATTCTATATGTGACGCTGGTATGCATAAATCACAATGGTATTTACTACATCGATTATTGAAGACAAAACTTAAATGATTTAATTACAAATATGCAAAATTATTTTGTTTTATATTATAAAGTTTTAGAAAAATTGTGAAAAGGCGTGGCTTACGGTACAAGAGAGGAATATATCCGATCCTAATATGTTAAGTCTTTCTTCATAAGTATTAAATATCTTTTTCTAGTTTTTCGCTGCTAAAATTCTATTTTAACCCTGTTACACTTTTTTTCGCATTTCAATATTCAAGAGTACGTACACCTCTAGTTAAATATCATGTTTTAGAAGACACGGTACAGCGAAACTGATTGCATGAAACAGCAATTATGCATTCGACAACCGTTTTATTATTATTATTATGAATATTTAATAAATTTAAAAAGATTTTTTACCATGAATTTTCTGTTTAAATTTTGTTGTGACATATTTGTATTTGGTTACTGTACCGTTTGTAAGCTTTGTGTTATTTAAAATTTATCCCATAATGTAACATAATAAAATATCAAATTTCTATAAAAAGTTTTTTTAATACAGAATCAAATAGTGAAAAATTGGTTTATTATTTATATTTTTTTATAAGTTTATAAGATCTATTATTGGAACATAGCTCAACAGTATTTATTTTCAATTTCCTAATCACGAAATCAAAGTCACAGTTACTATGGAATAAAAATTTAAAACAAAGGAATTGTCTTATTACTTTCAAATATATAGATATTGATCTTACAGAATCCAGAAATTTCATTTAAAAGATTTTAAACGTCTAAGTTTAAAAATTCAAAATAAAATAAATTAATCTAAATGCTTTTAAAGTTGAAACGGGAAGATTTCAAAATATATGAAAATTGGCATTTGTGTTTTGAACATTTTGGTGCGGCAGATATTAAAAACAATATTTTAATGATGAGATGAACCTGAGCTTAAGAGAGGGCGGATCCAGCTATTTAGCACGAGTGATATCACCTGACTAAAACCAGAATAAACAACATTTTAATTTATTCCGGGGTATTTTTAGCCCACTGTTATTCTTTTTTTTTTTTTCAAACTTCAACACTAGCTACAGTACGCTTACGTCCTATTTACAATAAGCTTTGATATGGAAGCTATGTTGCTGTTTTTCGATGCTGCGAAATTTACAAAATATATTTGTGTTAATATACTATACAGATAGAAGAATAATTATATAATATCAACAAAACTTCTTTAATCAATATGTTTATATACATTACTGTATGGAAATGTTTATATATGAATATTGTATTTATTTTAATGAGACATATAAACACAAAATACTAAAAAAAAAAGAAGGAAATGTGTTATAACTTTTTATAATTCAAGCAAAATATATATGCATACTTGCCAACCTAACCCGTAACATTGTTAGTTCCCGCATCTGTGTGTACACAATTTAATTTTTAGAGTAATTAACTTCAAATACATTTACGATTAACTCATTGAGCGCCACGCGAATTCTTATGGAAATCCCATTCAGGCCACACGTGCTGCTTAGAAGCGTGTTATGTTTATCGTGTTTCAATAAACCCCATTAGGCCTTAACTATATAATCCTATAAAAATCCTATTAAAAAAAAAAAAAACATGAAGTAAATTTTAAATAAAGTGTCAGTAATTACTTAAAACTATGTAAGTTCTGTAGTTTTATATCATATTTTACACTGCCGGCTGACTTGGCCTAAATGGAAAGATCAGTGTCAGCCACCGATGGCTGACATGGCGCTAAAAAGACTGATGTGAAAAAAATGTACGGAAAGGGGCGGGACCAGTAATCTTCCGGGTTAGGTTGACAAGAATGTATATACATAGAGCAATGCCAGAAAATGTTCTTTATTTTTCATGAACCAGATGAATGGTACTTTTTTTCTGAACAGTCTATGTATTAAACATAATGCTGCTTTAAATACCCTTTAAATGAAAAGTTTTATTACATAAAGTAATTTTCTGGCACTCTACAGCTCCCAAATGACACACAATACGAAACCCCGCCCTTTTCCAGTGTTTAAAAGGTATTAACGTTTAATATGCTTTCTTTTCGTTTTGATCTTTCCTCCTCCTCCTTATCTTCTTTTTTCCTTAAGAAAAAAGAGTTATGTAACATTTTGACCCTTTCAAGTGAAGATTTAGATTAAGGGTAGTCAGCCTTTCTACACCCACCGTCCACTTCGGTATCTGTGTTAAAGAGTAGAATTTTAGAACATCCCATTAAGTAGTAGGATTTATTATTTTGCATATTAATTTGTTACACATTATAAAATATAAAAGCAAAAGAATATCGTGGAGATTTATGTAAAAGTTTTTAATAATGTCATGAAAAAAAAATAATTAATTAAAAAAATAAATAAATAAAAATAAAAAAATCTTTTTTAATATTTTTAAAAAGTCAATTAAATTAAAGAAAATGAAAGTACTGCAGTATCAGAACAAACTCCCATTGTCACTGTGAAACGGCCGGGGGAACCAGGTTGAGTGCCGCCGTTTCAGACAATTATACGGCAGCTTGAGTTAAAACAATTTTGAATTTTCAAACAAATTTAAAACCATTCACCTTTTTTTTTTCTCTTTTGATAGATATTTTAATATCTATTCAAGCTATTTAATTTTCTTCGTATGAAGTGAACTACCTGATGTTTAATCAATAGAAACCAATAAAAATCTTTTAATTCATAAACTAACTCAGAAAGTTCTGTGAATTAGTCTTTTTTTTTTTTTTTTTTTTTTTTTATTTAACATTTCTTACAATTTTTTCTGGTGTGAAACTTAATAAATAATGTATAATGGGTGGTAGATCATGATTTATATATTCTAAATGTATAGACGGACCCCTAATACATTTTCACGTGTAACTCTATTTAAAATTGATATAAGGTATATAAATAGGTATGTTTTTCGAACCGCCTTGATCTCAGAAATCTGAATATGAAGTCAAAAATATGGGTTGCTATTGAAAAAAATGAAGTTAATGCCAGTTTTAATATGTAGACGACCCCATAGGCAAAATGTAACTATACCGTTATAAACTAGATGTTATTACAAATCGGTACCAGTCAAATGTTTCTACGATAATTTACGGCGAAATTAGGTGGGGGGTGGCGTTTTGTTTTTGGGTGACTGTACTTAACTCAAAATCGACATTTTTGGACTTAGATCCTATATACTTATCAGTAAAGATATATACAATTATATAATCACTACAACTATTATTCTACTGATTAGTGTTTCAAAAAGTTATTTTTTTAGTTTGAAGTTGGTTTTTAAAAGGTATATAGAACATTATTATTAAAGAACACACGTACAATACGAAGAAGACGTACAATAGTACGGTTCAGGGAACGTTCAATGAACGTGTAACTATCACCATCGGTTTAATAAAGAAGCACCACAAAACTGGCGTTGTAAAAATTATTTCTTACAGACTTTGAATAAACACCATAAAATGCAATAAACTCGCAACAATTGTTTCGGGTCGAAAAAACACAGTGCGTTGCCGCTTTGACTGCAGCACTCGTGCTTACTTTATTCGCCTGATGAAGGGTCGTGTGTTTTTTCGACCCGAAACAATTGTTGCGAGTTTATTGCATTTTATGGTGTTTATTCAAAGTCTGTAAGTAATAATATCACCATCGGTGTTATAGAAGCGTTCTGAGAACGTTCTATGTATACCGTCTCAGAACGTTCTAAACATTTTTAGAACGTATTCAAAACGTTATACACATTTTCAGAACGTTCTAGAAAACGTACTGTAAACGTTCTAAAATAGTGTAGAACGTTCTGAAAACGTTCTATACACACGTTTTCACAGCGTTATGTAAACAATTTTTGAACGTTCTTTGAACGTACTAAAAATGTATTTCATGTACAATAAAACGGAAGAACTCGCAACAATTGTTCCGGGTCGAAAGAAGACACGACCCTTCGTCAGACGAACATAGTAGGCACGAGTGCTGCAAATACAAGAGCTACGTTGCAGATTTTTTGCAGCACTCGTGCCTACTTTGTTCGGTTGATGAAGGGTTGTGTCTTTTCTCGACCCGGAACAATTGCTTCGAGTTCTTGAATTTTATAGTGTCTGTTCAAAGTTTTGCACTTGTGATTTTATTTACTTACCCCCAGGGGGGGGGGTGTTGGGGGGGTGGCGAGGTTCCTACACATACAAATTTTTTTTAACTGTTGACTATCTCTATTATAAATAATTATTCTAAATTTCGTAATGATTACTAAAAAATAATTCTCCTTATGCCCATTTATACAAAATTTTGTCCTATATCACCATGTTAAAAATTTAGAGAAAGCGGGATAGCAACGCAACCTGTAAGACAATGTTTAACAAAAGTTGATAGGCACTAATTTATGTCAAGGTGCAACTACATACCAACTTGTATGAAATTCTGTGCAGTAGTTCCTGAGATACAGTTGCCAAAAAATTTTGTCACACACACTGGCAGACAGACAGACAGACAGACAGACAAACAGACAGACAGACAATTTTTAAAAACGGTCAAATCGTGTTCTACAGCTCTCAAAACATGTAAATCCATCAAAAACCCGAGGTCGAAAATTTTTACGAATCCAATACTTTCTTCTATTAAATATAGAATAAAGTAAAAATCAATTTTATAGTATACAAAATATGTATCTCAAGAAATGTATTTTACGTAATAAAAAATGTGAAAAGTCGATAAATTTGTTTTAAATTATCACAGATTTAGGGTTCATCCTTTCGCGTTAAAAGTATAGACGACTTTTCTGGCAAGAATATTGAAAATTTTAATACAATAGCGAGAGCGATGAACTATAAAAATTGCCCATACTTTTTTTTTTTTAAATTAAATATTACTAATGTAAATTTATATATATATATATATATATACACATATTTAATTTACCATGGAAAAGTTAAAAACAATGCTCACTCATGTACAGTCGGGGAAAAAAAAACGCAGCACTCGATGTAACTCCGTTGCTAATCAATGCACAAAAATGTAATAGGTATCATTCGACGGGGAATTGAGAGTAGATTCAGAAAATGAACGGAAATTTTGAATTGGGGGTCGTCTACATATTAAAACGCGCACCAACTTTGATTTTTTCAATGGTAATGCCCCATTTTTATTTTATATTTGAATTCCTGGGATCGCGACAATGCGAAAAAGTATATTGGTTGTATATTTTGCTTATTTTTTCACAGAGTTATGAGCGTTCAAAGTCTGAAGGTGCTAATGTTAAATTCATATTTCAAACTTTTATTAATATCTTCACAAAAAATAACTTGATCGATATAATTCTTTTTTTACGAGATACAGTGAAGAAACCCAAACATAATCCATCATTAATTTTGATTCTGAAAAATATTTTTAATTCTGAAAAATATTAATAAATTCATATTCATAAAAATTATGAATTATGACCTATATTAATTTTTACATAAAATGAATCCTAATGCTGAAAAATATGGGTGTGCAAATTTGCAGCTCATTCCAGTTATTAGTTTTAGAGATATAAATAAATCTTTCTTTTGGAGTGGTTTAGGGGGCCGTCTCTTAAAAAATTTTGAATGAGATAACGAAGCAAATCTTAAAAAATAACGGAGAAAATTGAACAAAATATTTTTATTTTTTATTTAAGGGTCAAATTATATAACAACAACGTCAAATGCAAAGAAATGAAACAAAAATGTTGATTTTTAGACATTTGTGTTAGTATCAAGAATTCCTGTTTTCTAAAGCCCCGCCTTTTATCGTTCTTCAAAACAAAACAATACAGAAACGAAAAGTGAATGTGACTTTGAGTATTCGTGTTAAACCCCTTATTTTACATTGACAAAAATATACACAAGTGGTATTTACTTCATCGATTACTGGTGATTAATTTAGAATCCTTTAAACGAACACTAGAAGAAAAAAATTAACTAAATAGGCGGGGTTTACTGTTTGAAATACTCTCAAAATAAAATATTTCAAAACAAATTTTCTGTACCACAATTATATTACAGATGGATATACATTTTAACTATATTCTTTCTAATTAATATATTTCTATCCATAGTATATTTTATTGCAAAAATATGAACACTGGGTACATGCTTAAGAAATAAGTAACACACGAAAGAAACGCCCACTGGCATTGTTACAGATTTTCAAATGATGTGAATCTACGTCAACAGTCGCGAAAGCGTTAATTAAGAAATTATATTTTCATAGAAATTATAAATCAAATCGTACAGTTCCAAAGAGTTCAACTGACCCAAAACTGGTAAGTGCTATTAAAATTGTTTAATATTTACTTTATGAAACCTTACAATAATTTATCCGAAAAGATTTAATTTATGCGTTGTTGTATATATATATATAGCTATATTATTTTAGTTTGTGTATTATGTTACACGTACGAAAGAAAATTAAGCTTTATTGGTGATCAGTATATCCATGATAGATACTTTTTAATTGAAAAATATTGCACTTTTATAAAAAGTATTGTCTGACCAATCGTAAGTGTAATGTATTTAAATATACCTAAAATTATCTAAAAAAGTACTAAAGTATATACATATCCAAAAACCTAAATTCATGATAATTAAGATACTGCAAAGGTGTTAATATTTTTATTTCTTTTTATAACTCTTTTTTTCTTGAAATATTTCCGGTGTGAAACAGTATAATTTTGTCTAGTTCTTGTAGGATCTTAATTTTATTTTTCTATATTTTGAGATAGCCCCCTAACACATTTTTGATCATAACTCTATGAATACTAAAGATAAAGTATACAAACAGTATACTTTTCCGCACTGCCAGACTCTCAGAAATTTGAATATGAAGTCAAAATTGGGTGTTACTATTGAAAAAATCAAAGTTGGCGCTCATTTTAATATGTAGATGACCCCCAATTCAAAATTCGACGACATTTTCAGAAAGTGCATTTCATTTCCTGTTGAATGGTGTCTATTAAATTTTTCTGCGTCAATTAATAACGAAATACCATCAAGTGCTGCGTTTTTTTTTTCCCCGACTGTACATTTATACGAAATTTTGACCTATTATGACATATTAAAAATTCTGAAAATAATGGTATGACAGCGCCACCTATTGAAAGATTTATTAACAAATATAATCGCCACCAATTTAGGTCACAGTCCAAGTAAACCAAGTTTGAATAAATGACGTTCATTAGTTCGTGAGATACAGCAACCATAAAATTTTAAAATTTATTAATTTAATCATAAAAATTTAATCAACACAGGTTTTTATAATTGACATTTTTTTATGAAATTTGTACATTTTTCACCAAAAAATGCTGAAATACAGATATCGGAAAAATCGCAGAAAGCAATAACAGAACCATCCGTCGGTGGATATATACGGAAACTGAAGCAGCACATTTTGTCATTATATTTATGTCTCACATACAAGGTTTGATAAGTATTCGTATTATAGAAGGTGAGGTACAGGCTTCCCGTAAGTTGAAACGTAACAGTGCCACCTGTCATTTGATATGTACCCGAAGTGAATCAGTAAAATTTACGTAATATCTATTTCACGTACCAAATTTAGAGCATTTATAAATCATAGAAAATGAGCTATTGCGTTCCGTTCCCTTGAATAAAATAAAATTGCAGCATACCAGTGCCTCCAGTTGGTCCGATATGCACGCAAAATTATTCTGCAAAGTTTTATATGATATTAATTTTACATACCAAGTTCAGTGTATTTATAATTATTTATATCACAAAAACTGAATTATTGCCATTACGTTAACGGGATTAAATTGCAGGAGAGCAGCGCCACCAGTTGGTCAATATATGCACCGAATTAAAACAGCGTAGTGTTACATAATATCTGTTTCACATATTAAGTTTGGTGCATTTGTGCACTGTAGAAGCTGAGATATAATCTTCCTATAAAAGGGAGAATTTACAGACTAGAAGCGAACCCTACCTGGTGATACATTCCAGAGGCTAATGAGCACCAAAGCTGATATTTAGGTCAATATCTATTTAAATATTCCTGAAATTTAGAAAAGTAGTTTAAAGTCTAACTAAACATCAAGTTTGGTTAAATTCCGTCCATTGGTTTGTGAGATACAGAGTCCACAAAACTTTGATAACACACACATACAAAAAAAAAAAAAAAAAAAAAAAAAAAAAAACCAGACAGACTGGCATTTTGAAAGAATGGTAAAATTGTGTTGTGGACATCTCAAGAGTGTATAAACCCATCGAAAACCGGAGATCAAAAATTCCCAATTATCCATCACATTTTTCTTGGTATATAAAAAATAATAATAATGATAATAATAATAGTAATAATAATAAATAAATAAATAAAATAAATTAATTTTTCGTAACTTAATTTATTAATAATTTAAGAAGCAAATAATAATAAGTATTTGCAAAAGTAATCTAGAGTAATGTGTTTGACAGAATTCAACAACATAAAACTTAAATAAAATTATAAATAATTATAATAATTATAATAACATATAATTAACATTTAAAATTTTGTAATTTTTTCCCACCTCATCTCTATTACATTTCAATGATTATTCCACATTTCAACAAAATTTGAAACTGACAAAAAAAAAAAAAAAAAAAAAAAAAAGGGCGTTTTGTCATATTCGTTATAATCACACTGTGACAGAACGTGTTACGACGGTGATACACTTGAACGTTTCTCATAGAACTAGACTTGTACGTTTTATAGATGGTACAAAGCAAACCTTTTCAGAACGTTCTAAGTAATACTATTTTTGAACGTCTAATCGAACGTTCTCTTGACACGAAACACGGTGTTTGAACGACTGTGACCGTTATTAGACGTTCACAGAACGTTCCCGTGCTACTTGGAAAGTTCAAACTTTAAAGATTATTTCTGAATTTTAGTGCTTAAAATATTGTAGGAGTTAAAATATCTCAGAGTGTAGGAGTTATAATAGTCTTATAAATAAATGACTGTATACAAATTTTGTGAATAAAAAAATTCCATTAATGAATTTTAGCATTTCATCAACAGCTTAAAAATTCTTGAAAGTAACTATCTCATAATCTATTTTTAGATACAAAATTAATTCACCACATATATAATTTTTCTTATTTATAATAATGGTTTTAACTCTGCAATTCAGATAATTTTGATGAAAATCTGTTTAGAAAGCTGCTTTATATTACTTAATGACTTCTGTAATAAATGATGGGTTGAACTACTTAACATGCATAATCACTGAAAATTCCTATTTGTCTGTAGAAAGAATGGCGAGGGAAGAGTTATTAATAATAAGTATATCATACATCTATTATTAAAAGAATTCATGTGTACCTGTGAATGATATTTAAGGAGTCCTTAACACATTCAGCACCATTAGTGTAAAAATATAAATTGACTTTTTTTAAAAAGGAACAAACGATACAAAATAATATACATACAGTTAATAATAATAATTATTATAATTATTGTTATAGAAAATCAGAAATATGCTGTTCCTCTCGCATTATTGTGCAATGTATTTCGATTTTTTAAATAATGAATCATAAATGAACAATATTGTTCATTTTCGTGTACGATTTATTACGTTTAATGAAGTAAATCTCTTCATTTTTAAATTATACAAAGGTTATTAATTTAATTTTCTGTATCAATAATAACATTCCACACACAAAAATAAATAAATAAATATTTTATTTCTCATTGATCAACCCAAGGTCTCTTGATTACTTTACTATAAGGTTGAGCCAGACCGAAGTCGCTCTGCTATTGGTTAATGCCATGACGTCATCTTGGAATCAACTCTGTCTACGCGTATTCACGGGGAAAAAAGAAAGAAAGAAAGAAAGCGACGTAAAAGAGATTAAAAATATTTTTTATATCATTTAACATGATGATAACACATTATTTTTTTTTAAGATTCATTACCTCTAAACCAGTGGATAAATTTATATATTATTGTATTTTTTTTTTCTTTTTTAAATAAAGAGGAGTAGAAATTTTACTCATTAATAAAAATTATTAGTTACCAAAACAACAATGATGAAATCCTTATTAACTATGCTTTATAAATGTATTTTCTCACTAGTTAAAATTCTTGACAATATTTATATTTGCTACATTAACTAATTAAATTTAAATGCTACAAAGTAAAAGAAAAAAAAAAAAATCATGTAATTATCAAAAATTAAGTTCAACTGAATTTTTGTCAACCATTTAAAATTTGGGGAAGTAAGCAATTTTAACACTGAATTATAATGAGGTGTAAAAAATCATTGTCATGAGGGCATAATTTAATACTTAAAAGTTATTTTAATTACCAAAATGTTTTACAAGGTTAGACTAAAAACAGCTGAATATTAATAGAAAATTCAACTTCAAAGTTCCTTAAGTAAAATATTAAATTTGTGCAACAAAAGTTAAAACTGGCATATAAACTTTGACTAAACACAGAATTCTCTTGTTGCATTATTCATAAAATTTCCAATCGAAAAGTATATCAAATGGGGATGAAATAGGAGGGGGGGGAAATCATTATTTTCAAAATTAAACAAAAAGTCAGATTTTGTACAGTTAAAGTTATTAAAGAAAATACCTTTCAAGCAGCATTCATTTTCTTGAAGCTTGACACTTGAGATATTTTTGTTTCTCAGCTTTTTTAATTTTTGCAGTTTCATTCATAAGTTGCAGTTGCATTAAATAGCAAAAGGTGTGGATTGAAAAGTGCAAAAGAAAGGATTGTTTCAATCCTAATACAGGAAGAATTTGTTCGCAGCATTTCAGTGCTGATAGTTATGTATATTCGAGATTTGAAGTCTGAGTTACTCGGCTTATCTCCGAAAAAACGTTTGAAACCAGATGATGTACCAACACTGAACCTTCCCAGTTGTAAGAACAACCAGAGCTGTGAGTTAGATGATGTTGCTGATCCCTGTAATGACACAAACTGTAGCCCTGCAGCCAACAGATATGAAGCACGTGAAATTAGAATATGAACCCTCGAGTCCATAAAGAATGTATCACCCCCACTCCCCCCCCCCAAAAAAAAAAAAAGAAAATTGGATAAATTGTTTCTACAGAGGATCTTTAAAGTACTTCAACTGAGGAACAAGATTGAAGAAACAGAATAAAAAATTAATTCTTGAAAACAATAAATTAAAATCACAGTATGACTCAAGTACTAAGAAGTTGGCATTGACACGTAAAGAGATACAAAATTTTGTGAAAAAAATCATGAGTTAGAGGTATCACAAAAAATAAATCGAATTCTTAGTAAAGTTTTTACTAATAATCAGATACGTTGTTTGCTGACAGAAAAAAAAAAAAATATGTAAAATAGGATAAGAGGGATATATGTTAGGCTATAACTTTGCGTTCAGTTTCATGCAAGTGCTACAATTTTTTGAGGGATAGAATGGGATTCCTTTACCTGGAATTAACACACTAAGACGTTGGATAAATCAGTCATTTAAATGTCGTCCAGGCATATTATATTATGCACTGATATCATGAAAACACAGGGAAAGAGATTCAAAGATTTAGAAAAAGTCTATGTAATTTCATTTGATGAAATGAACGTAGATGCAAAAATGACTTATGATGAGGAAGAAGATAGAATTATTGGACCTCACAGCAATGCGCTAGTGGCAATGGTGCGTGGCCTCTTTTCAAACTGAAAGCAGCCAATATATTTTGATTTTGATGTTCCTATGACACCTGCTACTTTGAAGGGCATTATTTTAAGTTTAGAAAGAATTGAACATTCTGAATTATAGAGTACAAATAGGTGATCGACCGGTTGCATGTGGTTTCGGTGTCCATTTCAGTGTGCAAGAAAGTATCTTACGAAAGTTTTATGCTCAATGCCAAGGTATGACAGTTGGTTCGAGAAAATTTTTATCTACTTTTTTAGAACGGGATACTTACAACAATTCGTTCATTACTGGGACTGTACATTGATCTGCAGAGGACAAGAAATGTAAAATATATTCTTATCTTACGTCTAAATCAGCTTTGTATGTCTTACAAGTAGCTACTGAACAACCAGGCATTGCAAAGATTGAAAAACAACAAACTTCATGAAGAAAAATAACAAACTTAACAAATAACAAAAAAAAAAAAAAAATATGAAATTTAAAAAGAAAATAATTAGATATAAAGCTTTGAAAAAAGCTGTTATCTTAATAAAAGTACGAAACCAAACGTGCATGTGCTATAAAAAAAAATGTAAACAAACATATTTGATTCCACAACTACGTCATGTGCCGTTGGATAGAATACGACGTCGTATGCGCAGCCGATTTGGCACCCCCCATGGATCAACCCTAATATCCGCCATCTTACTTGTGAGAGGCTTGTGAGAGCTTACGGGAGAGCGCAGGCAGTCGCAAATTTTTATGACAACAATCACAACTTTACGATCCAATATGGCCGATGGCGTTACATTTGTATCAAAATTACGACTACGATCCGACTTGTTATCTACGATAGCTGCGATTGTTACAATAATTTGCCTCCCTTAATTTGTAACAGCCTCCAGTATTTTCCGTTGTTCTAATAATATATGTAGTGACAGTGACAGATACATATAACGATTATAAATTGCACAAAAGCAAAAAATTATTAATGAAGCTTTAATAAAAAATTTTAAATAATTGCACTTCACGTATTGATATTTGTAATGTTTACACATACATGTGGGAAGTTCCTTGCAGAGCCAACAGATGGCGCTGTCTCTGATGCTTATCATTGAACGAGATGACAAACGGAGGAGTTGAGATCCGGCTGCAGTGGAGATCGGTTGAGACCTTCAGCGCGTAGGCTGACAGGCTCATTTTTCTGCTAATTAGAGCTTGTTGTGCTCTGTATAAGTGTGTAGAGCCATGGAGAGCTCTATACCATAATCTCACTTATTAGAAATAGTACGCGTAGGTACTAATGTGAATTGTAGAGCGAGTCAGTGCTCATATATGTTACTTTCTGTTAGTCCTAGTAATGAAGAGAGGTTGTTATGTGTATTAGGTCTCGAATCCAGCAAATGTTATTGATGGAAACCCTGCTAATATTATCATTTTATCTTTGTGTAAACTGTGTTGTGTACGTAATAAATGTTTTTAGTTATCTTAATCGCACCTCTTCATTGCCCCACCCCTAGACGCCCAGCCAAGATTCTACAAGTGGGGACTCTGCCGCGATATTACCACCAACAAGTTAAAAAAGGTAACTGTTATTGTTATATATTTATCATTGTGTTTGATAGTGGATAATAATGATTAATGCATATATTGAGCAAAAAGGAGTTTGAGTTACTATTTTGAATTAGAAATTAATGGTGAAATACTTTTGAGAACACTTTTGGTTTCACTGTGTGATGAAATTAAATAAATATATTACTTGAGAAAAATGAATAGAAATAAGAATTATGATTGAAAAAATATTCTGAGTAATCTTTTATAATTTTGCTTATTACTGTTTGCAATAATATTTTAACAATATTATAACAATATTATTTTAAAACGAAAGTGAAAACAATAATTAAAGAAAGATAGTCTTCCGCGTTCGGGGGAAAGAAATTTCGATGAAGCAAATGAGTGTTCTTTTCCTGTATTCGACCGAAAGGAAAATGAAATAGATTCTTTTTTTTTTTCAAATATGTGCAATTTTTCAGAAGAAGAAAAATTCGATGTCAGTTATATTTTAGATAAGTCGTTAAAAGAGAAATTAAGCGAATTAATAAAAAGTTATAAGCCAGTTAAAACAAAAAGTACTGATTTAAAAATGTCCATTATTTTATCTGATGATATACCAGTGTGTTCACGCTCTCGCAGATTATCATTTGTAGAGAAATCAGAGGTGGACAGACAAATTGACCAGTGGTTAAAGGATGGTATAATTAGAGAAAGTACATCAAATTATGCTTCGCCAATAGTGGTGTGTAGGAAAAAAGATGGAGGAATAAGATTATGCTGTGATTATCGTGCTTTAAATAAGAAAATAATTAAAGATAAATACCCGTTGCCAAATATTGAAGATTTATTTGATAGATTAGGGGAGGGTAAAGTTTTTTCGACACTAGATTTAAAGAATGCGTTTTTACAAGTTGATGTAGAGGAAAAAAGTAGGAAATATACAGCTTTTGTGACCGATAATGCCCAGTATGAGTTTCTAAAAGTTCCCTATGGATTATGTAATAGTCCCTTAGTATTTCAAAGATATGTAAATTATGTGTTTAAAGACCTATTAAAAGATGGTACTGTAATTATTTATTTAGATGATATAATTATTCCATCTAAAGATGAGAATGAAGGGTTAGATAAATTAAAACGTGTGTTAGAAACGGCATCAAAATTTGGTCTAGAGTTAAATTTAAAGAAATGCCAGTTTTTGAAACGTAAGATCGATTTCTTAGGTCACATAATTGAGAATGGCACGATTAAACCCTCAGTAGAAAAAACTCTCGCAGTACAAAATTTCCCAGAACCCCGTAATGCTAGGGAAGTGCAGAGTTTCTTAGGTTTAACGGGTTACTTTAGAAAATTTATTCGTTCATATGCCAACATAGCAAGACCACTTAGTGACTTATTACGTGCTTCCACTCCATATAAATTCGAGCAAGAGCAGAAATTAGCTTTTCAAAAGCTGAAAGACATTTTATCAAATACGCCTGTCTTACATCTTTTTAAGCAAGGCTATAAGTTAGAAGTTCATACAGATGCGTCTAAATTAGGATTCGGTGCGTTCCTATTACAACAAGATGACGATGGACAGTACTATCCAATCCATTATATGAGTAAAAAGACCTCTGTACAAGAAGAAAAATACTGTAGTTATGAGTTAGAAGTGTTAGCGATAGTAGAAGCCCTTAAGAAATTTAGGAACTATTTATTAGGTAGTAAATTTAAAATTTATACTGACTGTCAAGCGTTCACTAAAACTTTAGATAAACGTGAATTGACACCTAAGGTAGCCAGGTGGTCTTTCCTGCTACAAGAATTCGACTACGAAGTAGAACACCGTCCTGGTAAACAAATGCAGCATGTTGACGCTCTTAGCAGACACCCTGTAATGGCTGTAAATACTGATACCCTTACTCATCGTATTGCTACTGCTCAAGAAAATGATGAGTTTATCAATACTGTGAAATCTCTTTTACAACAAAACCAAAATGACGAATATGTGTTAAAAAATAATGTTTTATATAAAGTGTTAAATGATAGGGATGTACTAATTGTCCCAGAGATCATGCAACTTGAGGTCGTAAAGAAATGTCATGCCTTAGGACATTTTTCGGCTAATAAAACTGAAGAGTTAGTAAAAAGAGATTACTATTTTTCTAATATGAAAAAATGCGTAGATAACGTTGTAAAAAGTTGTATAGAATGTATTCTCGTAAATAAGAAACAGGGAAAAGGAGAAGGTTTTTTGAACCCTATCCCTAAAGGGGATATACCATTATCCACGTATCACATCGATTTTGTGGGTCCATTACCAACCACTAACAAAAACTACAATCACATTTTTACAGTCATCGACGGATTTAGTAAATTTTCGTGGCTATATCCAGTCAAATCAACTTCTTCAGCAGACGCCTTGCAAAAATTAAAACAGCAAGCTGCTATTTTTGGTAACCCCGCAAGAATAATATCCGATCGTGGACCAGCGTTCATATCTAAGGAATTTGCAGATTACTGTAAATCAGAGGGAATTGAACATGACACCATCACAACTGGAATCCCACGAGGGAATGGTCAAATTGAGAGACTTCATCGAACAATCATTCCTGTATTATCCAAGTTATGTATAAATGACCCTAACAAGTGGTACAAGTTTGTTGAGGCTGTTCAGAGAACTATTAATTCCACCACATCGAGAAGTACCAAAAGAACTCCTTTTGAACTACTCACTGGAGTAACAATGAGAAAGAAAGAAGATAAGAGAATACTAGAACTTCTCGAAGAGGAAAGGATAAATTCCATGCTTGATAATCTTAACACCATTCGTGAAGAAGCAAGAAAAAACATTCTTAAGATTCAAGAAGAAAATCGCCGATGTTACAACAAGAAGAGAAAGAAAGCCCATGTATATAAAATTAATGATCTAGTTGCCATCCAGCGAACTCAGTTTGGAACCGGCATGAAACTAAGACCAAAATTCTTAGGTCCTTATAAAGTTGTGCGAGTAAAGAACAAAGACAGATATGAAGTCGAGAAGATAGGTGATCATGAAGGACCTATACATACTAGTACTTCTGCAGACCATATGAAATTATGGTCCACAAACTAAATAGACTGAACTAAATGGACTGATAAACTTTACAAAAAAAGTTAACTGTGAATTTTTATGTACATAATTTTTTTTAATGTCTGTTTCTCTTTTTTTTTTTTTTTTTCTTTTAATTGTATTTTGCAGATATCCTTTAGTATCCCAGGTTGGTTTACGGTGAGGTCACCGCAACATCAGAATGGCAGAGCGTTGTGGGAAGTTCCTTGCAGAGCCAACAGATGGCGCTGTCTCTGATGCTTATCATTGAACGAGATGACAAACGGAGGAGTTGAGATCCGGCTGCAGTGGAGATCGGTTGAGACCTTCAGCGCGTAGGCTGACAGGCTCATTTTTCTGCTAATTAGAGCTTGTTGTGCTCTGTATAAGTGTGTAGAGCCATGGAGAGCTCTATACCATAATCTCACTTATTAGAAATAGTACGCGTAGGTACTAATGTGAATTGTAGAGCGAGTCAGTGCTCATATATGTTACTTTCTGTTAGTCCTAGTAATGAAGAGAGGTTGTTATGTGTATTAGGTCTCGAAACCAGCAAATGTTATTGATGGAAACCCTGCTAATATTATCATTTTATCTTTGTGTAAACTGTGTTGTGTACGTAATAAATGTTTTTAGTTATCTTAATCGCACCTCTTCATTGCCCCACCCCTAGACGCCCAGCCAAGATTCTACATACATGCACATAAAGAATACGAATAAATATCGTATTTGCTTGAAAATCAAACAAATCTATCAATAAAAGAGAACAAAATAATATCCAATTGTTATTCATTTATATATTTATTGGTTTAAAAGTATTTGCAAAAAAATAATGTTGAAATAAATTTAAAAAAGAAAAAAAAAATTACATTTACATAAATGAATTTTTTTTTCCAACAAGTAAAGGAATATATATGCAACATATTTTAACAATTTACTAGCTGGAACCCGTCGAATTCGACGGTCATTTTATTGACTGTAAAATTTCAAAAGTCGTCGCATCATTATTTAAATATATTTCAAGTTAAAACATCTAATATAATTTATGATATTTCACTTAAAAAAAGAACTTCGGAAAAATCCTTATAAATAGAAATGAACATTAAATTTGTATGATTTCATATCTTTAACACAATTTTGTTTGAATTTCTATTTCTAAATAAAAGCATAGCGAAAAAATAATCAACAATAACAAAAAAATTACCTTGAACCGAACGGAACTCTGCCTTGTGACCCCGGTGCCTGTGGCAGTGTATATGCGGGCCACTAATAACATGAAAATATTATCAAAAATCAACCTTGAACCGAACGAATATTTCACTCGTGTTTCTGCTGCCTGTGTCTGTGGCTCCGTATAGCAGGCATGCTATGCAAAATTCATTTTCCTCTACCAGGGGGAGCAGTGTGTTGTATACGAACATCCCCAATTGCCTTGAATTTCCAAGACTTTTCAAATAAGCTGTCACATGGTGGTGTCAACTGCAAAATCCATTAGTTGCACTTTCCACCGCCAGGGGGCACAGTGTGTTCTGTACGAACATCACCAATGGTCAGGAAATACTAAGACCTTTAAAATAAGGTGTAACATGATAGGGTCTACTACAAAATCACCATTCCATTTTTCACCACCAGAGGGTGCACTATATCGTATACAATCATCCCCAATCTTCATGAAATTTCAAGACCTTTAAAATGATGTGCTACATGTGTGGGTTTAGAACGGACTTCGCTCTCAAACTGATTTCCCCTTTTCTCCCCCAAATCTACTTTCCCCCTTTAAAATCGAAAATTCCAAAATTGCAGAAATTGATTTTTTAGTATTTGAGTCTAGTCCCTTCATGTACAACTTCTTCACCGTAAAGTAATTTGGAGCTGAGTTAAGCTCACAAACATGTTCTTAACCTCTATCCCCAGGGGGGGGGGGGGCAACCGTTCGACTTCTTTTTTTTCTCTCTTTTGATGATACATCTACAGACCAAGAACTTTTTTTAGACACCTCAACTAAATTTTTACACCTAGACGTTCTCTTAATTTAGTGGATACAGACAAAACACGTTTCATATTAATATGTAGATACAGCGCATTCAATCAGACATTCGGAAGTACTCAAAACTAAAATATAGGAAATATTGAGCGACAATTAAAAAATATAGGAAAAATAGGAGGTTTCATAAGTATGTATGAAGTACAGGAAATATGGGAGCGCTGCGAGGCCTGCAAATGTGATAGTTAATTTCGCTTACTATTTTCACTCAGAACTTTCATATCAGAAACATATAAAAAAATTTTTTGCTAACCAATTAATTCAGACAAAAAGATATTTAGACAGAGGTTTATAGCAAAATTAATGAAAATCAACCTTTTTTAGATACCGATGTTAGTACTCCATCCAATTTTATCAAAACTTTACAAACAGATCTGTACACTGGAAATCAACTACTGTAATTTCTAGTAGATACCCCGCAGGTAAGATGTGTCATTTCTTCACCAGAAATTATATTTAATAGAGAAATCTATACTTTTTCGAAGGAAGAGCTCGTACAAATATAAATTTATTTATCATCAATTAAATATCTGGTGCAAAACTGGATTATATAACCTGCGGGGTATCTACCAGAAATTACGGTAATACATATGAAAGGATATTTAAAGGGTAGATAAAATGGTGATTTTGCGAAAAAACCTGTAGAACCCCCTTTTTTTTAGAAATTGAATGCAGAGATAAAATTGGACTACGAAATCAGAACATAACAATTTTTATGCAAGTAACCAATAAAAAGCATCTGCAAGATGGTATATATGGTGAATTTAAAGAAAATCGTTAAAATAGTTTTTGCGATACAAATAAAAATAAATTGTGACCTGATTTACAACATTCCAATTTTTTACCAAAATTTGGTAAACACATCTGTATACATTTACATTTTTTCACTCTGCTACATATGTATATCTTATTAAGTATATTCAAAAAATTATATATGCTTATGTGCATTATCATTATTTCTATATGGCACCGAAAATAATCAACAAACTATATAGAATGATGGTATTTATTTACTCAGCATAGCGTTTTAAAATATGCAAAGAAAAAAAAAAAACTCAGCAGTTTGTATATTGCAACCAAAATATACAATTTACAATCGAATTTCAAAAATAAACTAAATACATAATGGGAGTAACTAATAATAAAAATACTTCTCTTTGGTGCAATACAAAAATATCGATAAAGCTGGATGCAATTTCGCGAAAATTGTAATAATCTAACAATTTGAATATACTTTACGAACACAAAACATTAAAAAATGCAAACAGTAATATTTCATATAAATATATACAAAGTAGTAAAAAGGTTAAAATGCTAACAGTAACATTTTAATATAAACGTATACAAATGTTAACAGAAACACTAAATAAAATATTTATCCCAATACTCTAGAATTCATAACAAATATAAACTTTAAGTAAAAGAAATAATTTAATAACTAAAAAAAAACAATGCATACACACCTTACTGTTTTGAAATTGTGAAATGTTTATCCAATATTGAAAATTAGCATCAGTCATCAGCGTAGCGTCTTCGCTGTGTAAAAACCATCATCGAGTCTCTAGAAAGCATGAGCCAATCAGGTTTCTGAATTCGCTCGCTCTAGAAATCCGAAGAGGCTCTAAGCGATTGGTCACCGGTTTCGTCTAAACACAGGAATAGCCTCCGCGCATGCCCAAATCTTGCGATTTTGGTCTTAGAGAAAATCGCTTGTGTTTTAATATATAAGATTTTTTAGGAGTGTGTGGACATATTTGCCGTCTTTAAAAATGCATAGACTTCACTGCCTAATTATAACTTATATTTTATCTATTTTTGGAATCTGCTAATCTATATATTTTATGGAAAAAATATATATATGTATACATATTAAAACAGTTTTTAAACAGAATTTCTATAAAATAATGGATAAGTAAGTCTTTTACAAAAGTGTTGAAAAGAAAAATAGTCAAACTATTCTTTTGAATATTTCATTATACATTTTTTATTGTAAGAAAACTTTCAAGTTACAAAATTTACTTTTTATGTAGCTTTCGTTAAACTGTAAATTTCTTTTCCATAAAAAAAAGGCAAATTTTCAATATAAAATACTAATTAAAATTGCTACTGAGATTGCAGGAAGTTCAATTTCTTATACTTTTAGGTTTAGGGCAATTTTATACAGTTTAGGACACTTTTGGTCGGTCGGTAAAAACCACTTGTCCTGTCCAAAACCAGTTTCGGGCATCCTAAATCCCAACGCTGTTTGTAACGAATCCCGGAAAAAATGGTAACGGTAAAAATGGTAACGGAAAAAATGGTAACGGAAAAAATGGTAAACGGAAAAAATGGTAACGGAAAAAATGGTAACGGTAAAAATGGTAAACGGAAAAAATGGTAAACGGAAAGAATGGTAACGGAAAAAATGGTAAACGAAAAAATGGTAAGTGGAAAATTAGTATTCTGAAACATGTGTACTATGAATCCATGGTACACTGTCACCGAAAATGAGCATCTAAAAAATATCTGTAATGATGATCTGAAATTTGTATCATTAATTCCATGTTTAATGTCCTTTCGTCAGGGGTAAAACTACTTAACATGCAATAATCCTAAAAATTGCAACATGCATGCGTAATGAATGGTTATTATTAAAAATAATATTTATACCTTAAAAAAAAAAAAAAAAAAAAAAAAAAAAAAAAAAAACAGATACTGGAGTTCCTGATATATTATGAGACAAATAAAAGATTCAAAATGAGAAATTAATGTACAAACGAATTATTTAGCACGAAATTCAGAGACAGCAAAAATTTGAAAACCCATAAAAGTTACAAATTTGTTTCATACGCACTAATAAACGAAAATTAATAAAAATCCATATTAGATAGGCTTTTTATATTATGTAATCCATGTTAATTCTAAACACAAAATCTGTAATAAATTAATAAATAATAATTATAATAAAATATTTTTATGACTGTTTCTCCTTTTATCAGAAATTATATCGATTATTATTATAAGGGATTTGCACATCGGCAAATCTTTTATAAATGATAGAACATTTTTAGATTTATTACATTTTAAATACAAAAGATATTGAGTTTCTTTTGTACAAAATATTATGACGAATGTATTTCGATTTTTTCTTTCTTTTCTTTTTTCAATATTTACCATAAAAAAGGTCTATGTTACAGATGTCTTTAAAAATATGAGCACCTGGTCCGTCATTGGAATACGTCTTCTAAATTGCTATGCCCTTCTTTTTCTAAATGAAAATTCTTTCATCTTTGAATAGTTCATTATTATATTAGGTATCTTGTCCTGTTTTCATGCCCCTTATAACAAACTCGTTGATTGGCATATGGGTCGAACAGATAACAATGGTTCCCAAGCGCATACAATTCACGGCTAATATGTATATATAGTTTAACAAAAAGCATATATCTTTAGAACTTGGGCTTAAAAAAAAAAAAAAAAAAAAAAAAAAAAAAAACATATCTGCATTTTATTTGCTGTGTAACTATGACAGCTCTCCCCTCCTCCCATATGTCTTTTTTTTTTTTCTGAATTTTGCTTTAAATTTTTTCTGTTTAATTGAGCTAGTATTTGTAGAAGAACAGTTTTTTTTTTTTTTTTTTTTTTTTCTTTTCAATTTCCCTTACCGAAATATGGTAGAGAAGAGTATTGTTTTAGGGTCAAATTTCGGAAATTGAGAGTTTTTGCGATATTTGAAAAAATTGAGGTCCCTCCAAATTCTAAAAACAGGTCATTAGCGGTTGGTCTGTATGTGTGTTTGTTATCATAACTTGGGTATGAACTTTGGACCTCCCGTCTGTCACATTGTTGCCAACATCTTAATATTCAGTAGTATGTATTAGTATCCGTCGCTTTTTTCGCAATGGTTTATTTTTAGAGTAATTCGCTCCAAATGTAATTAAGATTTAAAAAAAAAAAACGTATTCACGCTGGTTTCGGGGAAAACCACGAAAAATTGTGAATGGCTGGGTTAGATCGAGAAGTGTGACTTGGGTTTGAACTCGGGACCTCCCGTCTATCACATAGTTGCCTATATCCTAATTATGCTCCGTAGTACTATTAGTATCAGTGACTTTTTTTCGCACTGGTTTATTTTTAGAGTAATTCGCTCCAAATGTAATTAAGATTAAATAAAGAAAAAAATTTGTATTCACGCTAGTTTCGGAGAAAACCACGAAAAATTTTGAATGGCTGGGTTAGATCGAGAAGTGTGACTTGGGTTTGATCTCGGGACCTCCCGTCTAGAACATAATTGCCAATATCCTAATTATGCTCCGTAGCACTATTAGTATCCTCGGCTTTTTTCGCACTGGTTTATTTTTAGAGTAATTCGCTCCAAATGTAATTAAGATTAAATAAAAAAATCCATATTTACTCAGGTTTCGGGGAAAACTGCGCAAAATTCTGAGTAGCTGGTTTAGATCGAGAAGTGTGACTTGGGTTTGAACTCGGGACCTCCTGTCTGGTACATAGTTGCCAATATCCTAATTATGTTCCGTAGTACTATTAGTATTCGCGGCTTTTTTCGCACTGGTTTATTTTTAGAGTAATTCTCTCAAAATGTAAAAATGATTAAAGAAGGGGGGAAAAAAACCTCGAATATCGTCTGGTGTGAAAATAAGGCGAGTACTAACAATACTACAGAAAATTAATTAGGATGTTGGCAGTTATGCTATCTTCTTCGAGAGCAGAAAATTTCTACCACTGAAGGGGAACTCTTTATTTTTAATTTTCCATTGATCAAAATTTCTCTATAACTTTTATCTTAAAGCATAAATGTATGGAGATATGTAGTTTTTGATTCTCTTTTCGACATAATTCAGTGTATTAAAATTATAAAATAAACATGCATTTAATACTTCTAGCAAATAATTAACACCAAATAGCCAAAAAAATATAAATAATTAATATACGGCACTTTTATCGGCATTAAAATGTATTAGTTTAATATTTTTAAAAATTGGCTGAACTGTAAAGAAGTTTGCTTCATAAAAGATATGTTAATGTACGTGCATTAATCTGTTTCTCTTTATTAGATTTGGTTTAATAAATATTTAAAAGCAAGAAATATCCTTTCGTTTTGATTGTAAAAGATATCAGTTTGTTACAAAACTATGTTCTACAGAATAACTTTCGATATTCGAAGAGCTTGAAAAATAAATAAATAAAATAAAGGGCGAGGCTGTCCTTTATTAAGCATATTTCTATGATTAAAAAAAATTTTCTATTAAAAAAAAAAAAAAAAAAAACTTATGAGTACTTATATATATTTTTATTGCTGAAAATAAAATTAAATTTGCACAAAGTATAGTGAACTAAGTATTATTTGCACAAAGTATTATTTGTACTAAGTATAATTTTTAGGATGGAGGACTCTTAGTTTCAGAGTTGGAACCAGTGAGTTTTGTGTAACACCAAAGAAAAGGGAAAGGTGGAGGGGTGGGGAGTTAAAAAGGAAGACTACAGAATAAAATGGTTTTTTATGTTACCATTTTACCGATTTTAATGATATATTCTATAACTATCACTTACTTTTTATGACGATCACATTGAGTGTATTATAATAGAGAGTGTTACACATATCTGGACGGCTTACTAAGGGGGGGGGGGAAAGGGAGGGCAGAATAAAGAAAATGGTTGCTTTTATATCACCATGCTACTTATTTACATGAAACTTTGTACTATCACTTACATTTTATTCAAATTATAGTGAAAGTTACCTATAGTTGATAAGGGGGAGTAGGGGTAGGAGGGGGGCAGATGAACAATAAAATAATCTTTTGAAACAAAACTTATTATCCATTTTTTTATTCACACTTTGTGTAAATATCACTTATTGTTACCATTAATGAAAAATTACAGTAAGATTACATATGTGTGTGTGTGGGGGAGGGGGGGGGCACAGAAGGAAAGAAAATGAATGTTTGCATCACTATATTTTGCATTTTAATAAAATTTATTAGAAATATCATTGAATATTTAGAAAAATTTACGCTGATTGTGATATATATCTTGGGGGCAATGGGATAAGTTGCAAAGGAGAAAAATAATTGTATAAATACCACAATATTACCAATTTTAATTAAAATTTCAAAAACTATCACATACATTTAATGAAAATTTTCAAAGAGTGTTACATATATCTAGGAGGAGGGGAGGACTGAGGGAAAAAAATATTGTTTTTAAATCACTTTGTTTTACATTTATAGGAAATTTTGCATAAATATCTCTTATTGTTTATCAAAAATTGAAGAGAAGTTTACACTACCTGGTGAGAGCTAGGGGCCTACATGGAAAGAATATATTTTCATACCATCTTATTGCCAATTTAATGAAGTGATCGTTATAGAATATATCATTAAAATCGGTAAAATGGTGATATAAAATATCATTTTATTTTCCTCTATCACCCTCTCTTTAACCCCCCCCCCCCCCGAAGTATGTCTGACACATACTGTAATTGTTTCACAAATTGTATGCGACCATACAAAGTTTCATTAAAATCGGTAGGAATGTGATATAAAAACAATTGCCTTGCTTCGATCTGCTCCTAGTCCCCCCCCCCTTCTTCCAGGTATACACTAATTGAATGTTGTACCAAATCAATTGAAATTTCTAAAAATGTAATCTGAAAATCATTCTTTAAATTTTTTATTTCATATTATTTTGCGATTTGCAAATTGGAAAATTGCACTTTTTTTCCGGTGCCCTTTTTTTCAGAGATCTCCTTACAACCTTATTGTGACAGTAGTTCTACTCTCAGTTTTTGTACCCAACTTATTTTCATATTTCTAGGTATTCATACAGCTAGAATGGATGAATAGATCTATAATCGACTTAAACAAATTTGTGTAATGTCAATATTTCTAATTTCAGCAATAACTAAAAATACATTTTTCTTTTTCTTCTTTTTTTTTTTTTTTTTTTGTAATCAGACTTATAAATGTTAATCATATAAGTAATGTAATGTTTTAAAACACATTTAAAAAAATAATAATATTTCCTATATTATCTTTTCATTAAATAAAAAATGCTAATCATCTCAGTCAGTTTTTAAAAACTATCTGAAAAAATTATAATTTGTGTTTAAGTGTTTTTGGTTTCTTATAAGACAGATTTGTAAAACGTAAAACATTTGGTGGGCCAAAAAGAAAATCACCCTTAAAAAAAAAAAAAAAAAAACAAGCACCTTGAAAGCTGTTAACGAATTGACCGATTCCAGTGGATATAATCGGATCCGTATAATCACGACCAAACTCGTTCTTCCCCCAGGCAGAGAGGGGAGTTAGGCCGAAATAGAATGTTCCGGAATGATTAGCACTCTCGCTTCAATAATACAACTTAAAAAAATGACCTTGACATTCTAACTTCAAAAACTTCACTCCTACCATTGGATACTTATAACGATCCAAAACTCTTCTAACCACTTCAGTTTTGAGCCACCCAATAGCTGTGTAAAATCGCTTTCATCATGCTATGATAATGATATTATTGCAATTTGATTTTACTAATTTCCTCATTACCATTTTTTCCGTTACCATTTTTTCCGTTACCATTTTTTCTGTTTACCATTTTTTCCTTTACCATTTTTTCCGTTACCATTTTTTCCGTTACCATTTTTACCGGTTACCGTTTGTAACAAACACTCATCCAAAAAAACAACTTGGAATCAGCTCACAAATCTAACGCCTCATATTTCCCACTTGTAAAGTTCTCTTAGTCGTAATTCATAAATGTGCATTTAAAAAGAAAGTCTTTAAAAGGAAAAACACCCAGGGCCAGCTCGGGAATCGAACCCGCTCTAGTAAGATCGAAGGTGATTAGCAGTGTGGTGATATAACCACTCAGCCACGGTGGGCCCAGCCGTCAGTCTGGAAAATGTTTCGGAGAAAATCGTTTACATAGTATTTTACACACATAACTATGATTGTGTGTAAACACGTAAATAATTATTGCGGTATCTGTTTTGAGAAAACATTCGAAACAAAATTCTACACATATACTTTTCTCCTGAAAGAATGCACGAATATCTATTTAGATAACACTTCTTAGAAAACACTTTGCCGGATATTTCATGAACACAGCTTTTTTTTTTTCCTTCTGTGTTCATGTCTATTTAGACCTCTTTTTTCATGAATATCCTTCAGAACACAGATACACATAACTTTTCCCGTGTGTGAGTACGTAAATGTATATTCAGATTAATCTTCTGGGTGAATCATTTACAACAAATGGCTTTTCTCCTGTATGTGTGCGTAAATGTCCAGCCAGATTTCCTATTAGTGAGTATGGTTTAAAGAATACTTCACACACGCGATTTTTTCTTGTGTGCATCCGTAGATGTTCAGTTAGATTTTTTTGAGAAAATTATTCCTAATGCACTCTACACACATGGCTTTTGTCCTGTATGAGTTCGGAAATGTCTATTCAAACTGCCCCTTTCAGAAAACATTCTAGAACATATTTCACAAACGTAAGGTTTTTCTCCTGTGTGAATGCGTAAATGTCTATTCAAACTGCCCCTTACAGAAAACTTTCTAGAACATATTTCACAAACGTAAGGCTTTTCTCCTGTGTGAATGCGTAAATGTCTAGTTAGAGTAACCTTTTCAGAGAAATCTTTAGAACATACTTCACACACATATCGCTTTTCGCCTGTGTTAAATCGTAAATGATTGTTTTGAGCCTTCCTTGTATAAAGGTGACAAACAAACGACTTTTCGCCTGTTTGAGTGAGTGAACGCATATTTAAAACATACTTCTGAGAGAAATCTTTAGAACACACTTCACACACATACGGCTTTTCGCCTGTGTGACTGCGTAAATGAACATTTAACTGACTCTTCTGAGATAATTCTTTAGAACACATTTCACACACGTATGTCTTTTCAGCTGTGTGAGTGAGTAAATGGTTATTTAAATGACACTTTTGAGAGAATACTTTAAGGCACATTTCACACACGTACGGCTTTTCGCCTGTATGTATGCGTGAATGCACATTTAACTGACTCTTCTGACAGAATTCTTTAGAACACGTTTCACACACGTATGGCTTTTCAGCTGTGTGAGTGCGTAAATGGTTATTTAAATGACACTTTTGAGAGAATACTTTAAGGCACACTTTACACACGTACGGCTTTTCGCCTGTATGTATGCGTGAATGCACATTTAAATCACCCTTCCGCGAAAATTCACTAGAACATATTTTACACACGTACGGCTTTTCGCCTGTATGTATGCGTGAATGCATTTTTAAAACATACTTCCGCGAAAATTCTTTAGAACATATTTTACATACGTATGGCTTTGCGCCTTTGTGACTTAGTAAATGCGCATTTAAGTGAATCTTTTTAGAAAATCCTTTAGAACACCTTTTACGCACATATTGCTTATCTTCTTTGTCAGCCCATTCATGTACACTTAGATTTTCCATTTTTGACCTTCCTTCAGTGTTCAGAACATAATACAGTTACCTATTGCTCCAGAACCACGGAAATCCGTATCCAAATGCCACAAAACGTATAGAACAGCAACCATTTTCAAACTCTACACTAATAACAATTTTAACACAGAACGCGCGCTGGCATGACTAAAAACATGGAGTTACATTATAACACAATGTGAATTTATATCGTAGAATGAATATTTATGCTCTATATTATAAAAGAGTTTTGCTTTTTATATTTTTCTTATTTGTTCATGTATAAAATTTATTAAATCATTACATAGAGAGATAAGTTTTCTATTTCTCTTTGAAAAGAAAACTATACTTCAAAATTGAAAAAAAATATATAATATTGGAATTGAAAAATATTGGAATTGAAAAAAAAATATATATATTATGAATTTGCCATCCACTTTTAATTTATATGCGCAATGGAATTTATCCATTAAACACCATCGCTTGTTTGAACCTATGGTTTGAACTATTGGCTTCCGCCATGTTTGTTTATATATTTGTTTCCCGGGAACACGTGAACGTGCTTACTTTGTAAAGCTTGGACGCATGCGCAGATTGAAAATCTCAAGGCCGACTACTCCCGTTTTGTGTACTTAAAAACCAGGGCTTAAGGCCTATTGGAATTGCATGTAATAAACATCGCTTTATACGTACAATTCATTTGTTAAGATGGACAATTTTTCCCTCAAAGCTTACTTTCTTCGAAAAAGAAATCAATATTTTTTTTAACATGAAACGGTTAATATATTTCTCTCTGTGCTATTACACTATGGGAGGTAAATACAGTAGAACTTGGATAATTCGAAGTTGAAGGGACCTGAGAAAAATTCGAAATATCCAAAAATTCGAATTACATATACTATTTCATGCTTGCCAACATACTAAATAATATTCCGTAGTATTGTTAGCCCCGCCTTCTTTTTCACAGCAGTATCCTTTTTAGAGTATTTTTCTTCTTATTTAATCGTAATTACATTTGCAAAATATTACTTTACGAATTTACTGGTGTGAAAAAAATGGCGGGACTAACAACACTACAGAATATTAATTAGGATGTTGGCAAGCATGCTATTTTGTCAAAAAGAAGACATAAATTAAAAAAATCAAAACTCTACGATCAAAGATTTAACATTTTAACTTTATATCTAACAAAACTGCTACATCCCCCCCCCCCTCCCATCAAATCAATATTTTTTTACGAGCTTAATTATTCAACACTTTTTTTAAAAATAGTCAGATATTTTTTATTGTTTCTTCAAGTACAATCTTTGTGTCATAGCATATGACTTCAACCTATATCAGTTGATACGAAAAGAGAATCGTCTACATCAGACATGACTTTCAATTCAAAAAACCCTCGAAGTTCATGTATATGCACCATATCTTCTGATGCACTAGGTAGAGGCTTTTCTTGTATTTCCTTATCCTTATTTTGAAAGATTATTAAAATAAATAATAATGCATTTTAGCTGAGAAAAATCTTGGGAAAAAATTTTACTTAAGTAAAATTTTTTCCTTAATATTTTAAAGTTAATCCTATGAGAAATTCGAATTATCCACGATTTTTTAACATTATGTTAATACAAAATTCAAGGGACCGGGTAAAAAACTCGAATTATCCAGAATTTCGAATTAAACAAGTTCGAATTATTCAAGTTCCATTGTAGTGACAGTGATTGACAGTGGACAGTAGAGTAGGGTGACCAGATTTTTTGATGTAAAATGAGGACAAATTATGCGATGTCCTCATTTCCATGAGAAAAATGAGGACAGTTTTCTTCTAAAATGAGGACATTTCTGAGAACACAAAATTTCATAAAATATAGCATAAAATTACCCCACTTGCAGCCATTAATTGTCAGTATGATAAATTTATGCTACTTATGAAATTATATGATAAACATTATTTATATAAACATTAATAAATTTATATAATGGCCATGCTGTTTATACAAAAGTATTAATTTCTAATATGAGGTTGATAAGAAAGTACCAAACTATTTTATATCTACTTCTATTAATAATTTTATAAACTGTTTTAATACAATTGTCACTGTTGTACAGACCAAATTTCTAGTGTAAACGAAATCATAACTACTTCATATGGAAATGATCCAATAAATAACATTTTAAAGGGAAAAGACAATCTGAACAAGTTCAAAGACAGGCTAGGCTAGGAATAGGAATTGACCTGCCGGCATAAAGCATTAAGGGGAAATATTCATTTGCTTTTATCTCGAATGTCCCGACAACGCCCTCTGGATTCAGTAGTAAATATTCCGCTGTGGGCGGGGATGGCAAAGTGACAAATTGTAGTTTCCCCGCGGGGTGTCATGTCAGGGAAAGAAAAATACAAAAAATATCTCAGGGGACCGACTCATTAACAACTTCATGTGAGCTGTGCAGAAATAAAAGATAAGATTGCAGACGTGTAAAAATTCACGAAAGTCTGTGAGTTCAGTTTTACGGGCAAAATACACAATTTCCTACATTTAATAAACACAGAGTTCAAACACG